>VKHH01006394.1:0-20072 GCA_015144975.1 Epipyxis sp. PR26KG
GGTGATCAAGCCGATACGAGACCACAGGTAGAACGAAGCAAGTGAAAAGCAACAAAATATATATATATATTAGAACAATACTACAAGTATATTATATTCCATTCAGATTAATCTTATAATAGATATGTCAGAAAATAAAAGTGATTCAGTTCCATATGACTGGTCCCATCTTTATCACGAAGAGGAAAAATTTGACCATCCAAAGGTTCTGATTGCAAATGTTGTACATGGATTTAAAAGAGGTTCAAAGGAGCTTGGAATTCCAACCGCCAATTTGGACATGAGTGCTTTAGGTAACTTATAGCTTATAGCCGTGCGATGTGCTGTAATATATTAAATATTTCATTAATACAATATTAACTTATTAAGGTGAAGAAGGCGAGAAATTGCGAACTGGTATATATTATGGTTGGGCTAATTTTAACAATAATGTTTACATGACAGTCGTTTCTGTTGGATGGAATCCATTTTATAAAAATGAGAAAAAAACTGTTGAAGCAGTATTATTACATGGAGAGCGTGAAGGGATTTACACTTTGGATGATTTCTATGATGAGTTATTGCGAGTCGATCTTATTGGATATCTTCGAGACGAACGCAGTTTTAATGGTGTTGGTAAGCTATAGTATTCAGTAATTAATATATGAATGGGTCAACTTATATTATGATTTATATGAAGCATTTCAATCGAACAAAATGAAATAGTATATTAATTAATAGATAATTTTCATTACATTGTATTATATTAATTATTTACTATGATAGATGAGCTGATATCTTGTATTCATTCTGATGTAAATATGACGATTATGCGATTGAAAGGATAAGAAATCTATTCATCGACGTAGCACATGCATACATCATGCCACATTTCATATGCAACTGAAGACATTATAATTATCGAATAATCATATCTTAACAGTTTGCATTATTCTTATGAATGATTAATAGTTTTATATTAGAGTTAAAATATTTTGATTATTCATAATAATCATTATTATTATAATCATTATTATATTATTATTATAATTTATTAGCTGATAGTCCTGTACGAGTGACTTAATAAATTGTGTATTAAATCTTAATTATATAATCTGATATTTCATACAATTCAGAAATAATAGTATTAAAATTTAACTATTATTTTGATCTTTAATTATCGAACCTTGAAGATTGTTACGCATAATAATATTAATGCCAATAGTAACAATAATTATAGTAATTATCATAAAGAATAAGAATAATAATTATTTTGATATTATAAAATATAAATCATAATGATGTAACTTAAAACAAAATTAAGAATTAAAGTATGTTGTCCATTCATTAATTCACTAATGCACCGATCATTCATGTGGTGCTGTTCATAATAGTTACAAACAGACCTAATTATATCCATCAAAATTCCTAACAAACAATGAAACCATCCCTTAACCGTTATACGATCAGAGCAATAAGATTGCTCAAAATGTCAGACTGATCGTTATTATAAAGTAGAGCAACTAATAAATACATTTTATACAAAAACAATCATCATATTTTTTATCAGTTTTAGTCGTCATTTTGAACTTCATATACAATTATACCATAGTACTAATCTTATCGTTAAGCGTTACTACTTGAAAATATATCATTCGCAATGAGCAATATGATAAACCCGATATGATTCTATTCAATTCATTTTAAATTGATTTCAATTGAATGAATTGGGATGTTTTTTAATATAATATTACATTTCCATTGTAAATTATGATAATATTTCAAAATAAAAATAATAAAATAATTAAAATGATAAATATTTTATTTCGATTGTTTTTTAAACCTTATAACGACAGGTCGTTTAATATGTTTTAATGTAGTAGATGAGTGAGCATGTGATATAAATTTCTCTCGATTAATGCCAATAATAATATGGCCCACTTGCAACCCTTGATTCTTTGCAGAAGAATTCGGAATCACTTCTGTTACTACTGACACAGATGTAAATCCTATCCGCTCATCGATACGAAAACCTAAATCAGTCTATTAGCAAATTAACAAAATTATAATTAATTTTATTATGAGGAAATATCATCGGAGGGGAGTACATCAGACATCACACACGATAGATATCATGATAGGGAACAATAATAAAAATGTTACCTCGTTAATAATAACATCAATTTCATCTGTTTCTGGCGTATCATTCAATAATCTGCTTGATAGAATAGCAGCAGAGGATGGAATAGCATTATTATTTGCATCAAGTTTGGTCGAATAGCGAGTAGATGAAGTTGTTGACGATTGTAAAATGGATGATTTTGATAGACCAATTGTATCCAACAGCTTTGTTGCAATATCCTAAATAAACATAAAAATCAAAAATATTATATTATATATTACAATTGAATGAAATTTAGATGACCCTTCAATAAACAACTCCTCATACTGTAAATCGAGAAGATTCAAGTGTATCAAAACGATATTCCTTTTCATCTGATGATAGCAAAGGAATATATAAGCATATTATAGACATGCGTTGGCTAGTCTAACTTACTTGTGTGTTCTTTATGATAGCATCTCCACTGGAAATGAACACAGCTGTACCAACTACATCACATGCTTTCCTTTTAAAGTATAATTTCATCGGATATTGAATCGTTGGTAATATTCTCATCGCTTCATTATAATCAAACACTGGGAAATCATCAATTCGAGTTAAAATGTCACCAACACTCACACCTTTCCTCATAGCAGACCCATTAGCTACTATCTTTGTGACAGTTGGAGTATGTCCATTCTCACCAACACTTAACGTCATACCTAATGGTGATGATTGGAAGTCAACCACATAATCCAAAGATTCTGGAATATTATTAATATTATTATCGATATTATTATAATCTGATGACATATGAGTACGGTTTTGTTCAATAAATTCTTTTTGTTTTTGTAAAATTTCTTGTTTTTGACGTGAACTTGATTTATATTTCACTTCTACTTTGTCATTATCTTCTTCAATCCAATCTTCTAAATTATAATCATCTTTATTATTACTAACTGGAACCACAAAATCATCATTTATATTAGCAACACTTGCCAATGCCTTCTCCATGGTATGTTTATAATCATTATAAGAATCAGAAAATGCTTTATCTGCTTTTTCACTTTCACTTTTATTATTATTATTGTTAGTATTATTAAAATGATCACTACTATTATTAATATTATCATTATTTTTATTATTTTTCTTTTCTTTATTTGCTTCAATAATACTATTAGTTATAGCCATTCTAGTGATCGGAACATGAGATTCAGTAGTACCATCACGAAATAATACTTTAAATGTACCATCTTGGTGGGCTCGTCGAACAACTGCAGTTTTCCATTTATTTTTACGTAATACTTTTATAATTGTACCAACCTATGATTAAAAAATAAAATATTTAATAGGATAATTATCAAGATTGTAGATGATATAACGAATAATGACTATTATCGCAAAGATACCGCACAAGCCTCATGCTTGCTGATAAAATCGATTTCACTTTATAATTATAGACTATGTTGAAATAGTATTATCAAACATAAAGCAGAGGGAATTTGAGAAAATGTGAAAATATTATTTTAAAACTTACTTCAATTACAAACTTTTCTTCATTATCTTCATCGTCTTCATCTTCAATGTCGCCATCCTCTTCGTCGTCATTGTCTGTTATTGCTTGAATTTCCGAAGAAATATTAGCATTAATATTACTATTATTATTATCACTATTATTATCATAAGATTTACTATGATTATGATTCGGAGAAGCTTTCAAATCATCTGTATTTAAATCAAAAGCATTTTTGATTTTATCATTTTTATCGTTATTTTCATTTAAAACAGCATTAATTTGTTCAATCATATTAATGTTATTATCTCCATTACTGGCACTACTAGCACGGAATGAGTTATTATCATGTGAATTATTATTCTGAATCGATAAACCAATCGAATTATCATTTGTATGATCTTTTGAACGTTTTCTTAGTGATGATATGGTTACTTTTGTCGTAGCAGGTGGTGATCTTTGCTGTGTATTATTATTATTATTATTATTATTATTATTATCTGAATCATCATCACTATTATCATCATGTTCAGATTTCGGTTTTTTCTTTTTAATACCAATAGTAGCTGTTTGGTTGATAATAACATGATTTAAAACTAGTTTATCTAACCCTACAGTTGGTGATGCTGTTATGCCAGTTGTAATTATTGGTGAAGAATCATTTCTACTATTCGCTGTGATCAAATGCTTATGTAATGAAGTCGAAGGAGTTAATGATTTACTATGATTATTTTGAATTGAATCATTATTATGTTGAACTAAATCAGGTGATGAAATTGAACTCGAAATTGATGATTTTTGTGTATTATTATTTGATGACAAGACTCTTAAGAATTTTATTTTAACTGGTCTTGGCATGCACGGAATCATATGCATTATCTCATCATAATTATTCATTGTTTTCCCGGCAATACCAACCACAAAATCACCGATTTTAACATCTTTTGCTTGCGCTTGTCCTGCAGGCACTAGTCGTGATACTGATGCACGATCTTTCCCATCTTTAGTTAAGGTCATTCCCATAGGTCCATCATCAAATTCAGCTACAAAATTAGTTTCATTTAATGAATTATTATTATCTGATTTCTTTTTATTGGTCCCACTACTATTATGAATAACACTCTTTTTTATGATTCGTTTTTCTGGGATAATTTCACCAGACATGATCTTATCAACTCTCTCTTTCAACCGTTCTCGATAATGATTCGCACCTTTTGTGCAATAGAGTATTTGAATTGGTGAGTTTTCAATTTCTAATTTTGCAAAAAACTTGCGTATTTGATCATTTCCACCTTGTCTCATCATTTCAATCTATTCAATCAATTAACAGAAAAATAAAATGTTACATACAATACATCAAGACTACATTTGGTCAAGTAAAAAGACTGGAACCAGTGCAAATAACCATCAGAACAAGGGAGAATTACTACTAAATATATTCATTGCCACTCAATAGTCATGTCTGTTATTTTCCAAATTAGTGATTTTTTTTATCATTGTAAGAACCGTTTGTAGGTAAATAAAATAAAATATAATATAATGATTAAATCATTCAAAATAAAATATGATTTGTTAACATCTAACCTGTTGAATAGACCACGAATCCATGCGTATAGAACGAACAAAACTAACATGTACACCTAAAATATGCCAGTATTGAAGGTAAAAATCATATCATAAAATTGAAAATTGAAGTAAGAAAATTGCTCAAGATGAAATAAATGAAGATAAGCAGAAGAACAACAATACTATAAAATACTATACCTAAACTGCGATGTTTCCCTGCGCAATCCAAACAAATTAGAGTACCGTGACTAACACTTGCCCAATCAGTATCCAGTGAAGAGCAATCACAACACTTCTGATTTCCAGCATAAGCATGTATTTCATTAAGTATATCCTCCGGAAATGGTTCTGGAAAGGCCATATTTATATGCTTCTCAATTACAAACTAAACAATAACTCAACCAGTCAATGCGCTGATTATTTGTTAATTGTTAATTGGGTGGATTTTTTCTTTTGAAATTATAGCTAACAAAAATGAACTGCTCAAAGAAATTGAACTGGAGCAATAGATGGAGATTTGATTGTATATTTTAATTATTTCCTTCTTTGAATGTCCTTTTATCTCTTATATATATATATATATATACCTAGTAGTCAGTAGAGTGCAAACTCTACGGTTTCACGTAGTTTTATACACGGCGGGGGGGGGGTTGCCTTAAATCTTTTTAAAAAATTCTCCAGCAATAATAATAATTTGACGAATTCCAAAAGAAGGGAATCTAGTCCAACAAACTAGTAAGAAAGCAACAAAACTACAGCTAGCCTATTATAAAATTTACAGAAGAATCTACGATACTCGATGCATTTGTGTGTTCTTGGCTCTTGGCTTATCCTACTATATCCTACATCCTATCCTACTGTAATTTAATTGTATATATAATACTATCTACTATCTTATCATGAAGCAATATTTTACTGTATTGGGAATCGTTATCACAATTATACTGGTGGCATATGTTGTCGTTCGCCTTGGTAGTAATGATTCTAATGAATTGCATCTTGATCAACAGAAAAGTGAAACATTAATTATGTTAGATCATAACCTCAACGTATCGGTAAATATTAAAACAAATAATACATATGATTTAATTCCAACTCATAATGTACATCAATTCAATAAGACAATTTCTGAATCGAATTTAAATATTAATGTAAGCCACTCGCACAATATTAAACATAAATTAAGTCAACATCCACCTACAACCTCAAAACACGATCATTCAACGATAACCACAAAACCTGACCATTCGGACTCAGCATCACATAATATTAATTTCAATGAAGCAAGAAATAATCTCAAAAAAGTACTATCTCTCATTAGGAATAGATATGAACTGTCAGCTAATATCGGTAAAGAGTTTTTTCTGACTGCTAATAATATTGGAGCCGACACTTGGGATATATTAAAGTATAAATTTGCTTACAAAATGGCAAGTCAAAATTCTACATTTCTGATGACATTTGGTGGCTCAAGTGTTACCGCTGGGCACGACAATTACTATAATCAATCGTATCCTTACATATTTGAGAAGAGAATGAAAGATAGTTTCAAGCTACTCGGAATCGACTTAATTGTTCATAATATTGCTTTAGGAGCAAACAACTGTGCACCATATATATTATGCTATGAAACTATGGGTGGTATAAATCCTGATTTTGTCGGTTGGGAACAGGTTAGATTATATTATGTCACATGATCTTGGAAAGGATTTTTTTAGATTTTAAATTGTTTTTGATATAGTCATATAACTGTGGTCGTGATGAGCCAATCTTTGAAGCTGCTGCTCGCATTGCAGGTTGGAATGAACTTGAAAAAGGTGTTATATATTATTCTGCTTCAGGGGCTTGGAGTCCTTCTGATTGCCCACCTTCAACTGACCAACCACCATACTGCTCAGAAGAGTGGACTCCTGATAAAGCTAATCTTGAGGAATGGAATCCTTCGATTACTGACATTCATGCTGAGAAAGAACAGTTAACGCTTTATCATAGTGATCGTTCTTCAGTTGTAAGGTATTTACTCACTTTCCCTGGTTTCATACAATAAAATCATCCATTTTACTGCTTTTACTATCATTTATATAAATAAATAAATAGAGTATAATAATTTGACGTGTATGTAATATAGATCTAATAATTATAACAATAATAATCAACTTATTAGATTTACAGGTGGATGGACTAGTCATTATAAAGGAATCGGAATACATGGATTTAATGTTTGGGAAAAGAATAAACATAATAGCTGTGTTAAAGATAATAAAACAATCCATGATTGTGCAGCAATCGATGTCGCACAGAAATGCTCCTTAAAATTCATGACCAAAGAAGCTTCCTGGTAAATATTATTATTGTTATTTTATATTAATTGTTGTCTCTTTTATTAATTATTATTATTATTTATTTATTTAATTTAATGCCTGCAAAATCTGAAAATCGTTATTTTTCATTAATAAAAATGATAAACTTTTCTCTGCCTCTTATGTGCATATATATTATATTTTTTCATTTTATTAATTGTTAAAATTGTTTTTGTTATGAAATTTAATTGAATATTCGTTAATTAATGCCTAGGTATGGGTCAGATGATCACAGAGGTGCTAATTGGCATCCAACACGAGCTTTTCACATGTTGCGAGGAGAAGCAATAGTTTGGTTATATGCATTAATCCTTATGGATAGTATGCATATGGTGGAAGAAGACCTTGCAACTAGAACAATGAAAGCGATGCAGCAAGGTAATCAAATAATAATCGAATAAAATTATGATTTTATCTCAATCGATCGTTTAATAATGCTTATATTATCAAATATTCACTTATTTCATTATTCTTGTAGAATATTATGAAAAGCTACACAATCTTCAACATCCTCTCCCTCATCCAAAGCGATGTAATAATCTTCATTGTGAAAAAAAACCATTATGCTATACTGATTTTAGACCTCATTATTCGATTAATATGAACCTATCGGAGCTTGTGGTTGGAAAAACAAAATGGTTTTATGATGCTGGTAAGTTTAGGTCTTTAAATAATATTGCCAATTTTTTATCCTGTTTGTTGCTTTCATCTCTCTTGTGGGATTTCATAGTATTGTGAATAGTATATGTAGTTGTAATTCATCTAAATTACTAAATTTATATTCATTAATTATTACTGCTTGTAAACTTACACAAAATGTGAAGATTTGTCATAACAATTATATGAAATCGTTAATTAATAATAGAGTACACACGAAATTTATATTCTAAATTTAAAATGTAATATTCTTATAATGTTTTCAATAATATATTCATAGAGCCATATGGTGAATGGTCACTCCACTATGGATACCTTGATGCGAAACCATTGTATAAAGCTGATACATTCGATATGGGTGAAATACACATCCTTATTAACATAAACAGCTCTAATTTCGTCTGGTTATGTGGTGGATCAGCGAAGGATTCTCTCGCTCATTCAGTAGTTTATTTAGATAAAGATGTTTCGCATGATATTATTATGAATCGTAGTATTTATGTGCCAACTGAACATCGAGAATTATGGACAGATAAGAAGTATATTGGATTTGAATGTAAAGAAATACAAAATATTCCTCCTGGGCTTCATGTTTTAAGTATATCCCATAATACAACATTTCCTAAACATACTCTTGTTTTAAGTCATGTAATTATGTGGCCATAATATAACAATAATATTATATGACAATAATTTACAGAATCAAACAAACGGTAAATGGCGTAAGAAATGAACCAAAAAATGGATTAATTCGATATAAACTACCAAAAAGCTTAAATAATTATATTAATTGAAATTGATTGTGAAAAATTGAATGATTTGACATAATATAGTATTGCAACGACATTCTAATTTTTGAATTTATTCTTTTTTTATTTTCTATAATTCATACAATAATTTCTTCTTTTATATTTTTAATGTTACATTTGCTGAGAATAATTCATCTATGTGTATGATGAGTTTGATACCAGTGATTGCCTTATAATATTTATTTCATGCGGAGGATTTCACAAAGTATTGACTGTAAAATTATAACTTCAATCACCCACAACGGTTTACATATCCATTATAGCTGTAGGTCAAGTGTTGCTTTGTATATTTCCTAATCATTGATAAGTGTATCTCAATAGTAGAAGTTATATTATTATCAATTATCAAAAAGAATTAGATCAAATAATGTTCTATTGTATGGAATAAATTAACTTATTAATATATCAGCAGAAAAATGACACAAAAGAAAAAAGATATCCACATATTCTTCTTCAATCTAGCTATGAAATTTGTATCAGAGTTCTATCACATGAATAAATTTATATAATAATACATTATGTTGCATTGTTATGATCATGTGTAAATTGTTTTTCTTCTGAAAATGACACTGTGGTACTCATCATTACACCATCATTATCTCTATTATGTGTGTGATTATTATCATTGCTTATGGTAGGACTGTTTGCTGGGAAACTTAATCTTATACTGTGAGATAACCGTTGTAATAAATTATTATTAGAAGAGTCCGTGGATGAATAAGGTTGAGAATTTATTGGCAAAACATCTTTCTGTGAATCATTTTCCTGCTCTAGTTCTTCTTTGGTAGAAGAGAATTTGCAAAATGAATACCATAATTGGTTACAATTACGACTACCTCTTCCAGGCAAAGGAGTAAGAATATGTAAGCACGCTCGAATTGCTCCTATTATTGTTTTAAAATTAATAAACTTATGAAAATCATTATAATGTACGTATGCACAAGCCTCCGGTGTAGCGGTATTTCTAATTCAAATTTTCACATTAAATAAAAGCAACGATTGATACATTAATTGAGTGCTTCTTTGTATCTAACACCCAAGAAAACATATCATAACAACAATAGCAGCATCTTCTATTATTATTTTTCGTTTAACTTAAAATTACCTGATATACAACAGAATGCATAACAATATAGACCAGGACCAGCCCAAAATGAAGCTTTAATGTGTGTTACTCTAAAAGCAAGGTGTAGATTATGCAGACATTGCATATGAAAAATGTATAATGCCACGCCCAAGGATAGTGTCCCCCAAAACTCACCTAATTATAAATAAAATGATAAACAATACAATCTAGTTATAATAATAGAAATGATCTTACCACACATTCCTAATAATTTTTGAGCCGGTACATCACCAAATATTCTCATTCGAGTTTGCGCGCCAAATAAAGATAATGACAATCCTAAACAAGAAAAGAATGCAGTGGCCCACATGCTAGTAGCCACACTTCCACAAGCACCACAGGCACTTGCTGTTAAAGCTTGTGCACCACTTGCAACTTGATTCGCACATTGTGCATCGGTATATTGCACTGAAATTTGTTGACATGATGAACTGAATTTTTGTAATGGTGAAACATACGGACAATTTACGAATTCTAATGAACGCAAACCAACATATACTGTAAACGGTACGCTTACTGTCTGGTTAGTAAAGGAATCAAAGGTATTATTTGTACCAGTACCACCTTCCCAATATGTCAATTCAACAACACTACCAGTAGTTGTTAATGCCATGCATCCCCACACTGTAATGAACATAGCAAATATAGTATATACAGAAGCAAAGCCAAGAAAAAACTTTCGATGTTGATCAAAATAATCAAATCCGAAATAGCCGAGCTTATCAACAAATTTATTGTTATTGAAGTAATAATTACGGTGGTCCAAAGGGCAAATTTTGTGTCTACAAAATGGCGGAACACCATCATCGTTTTCTTTAAAAAATTGGACGTATTTATAACAACATTTACTTTCAATATCTGAGTCAGTGTTCTTAGATGGAGATTGATTTGACTCTATCATGATAAATATCGAAATAAGTATCTGTTGAATTGATACTGTGATAATAACGTTACGGTATACAGTATTTATATAGTTTATAATGACAAAGACTTTTGATTCCTGCAGTAGTCTTGATTTTTATTAAGTTGCTTTATTTTCAACTTACTTTATACTGTAGATAACCAGCATTGATAAACAATTGACAAAGTAATGAATGATACAATGTTGCTTCAATTGTTTTACATACTGTAATTTAGCTACAGTAATTATCCATTTATTTCCAATATTTTATTAATAAAGAAAAACATCGATGATTAATTGTACAGTAAATATAAAATACATCTTCCGCTGTTACTTTTTAAATGGAGGGAATTGTTAAGTTACCGTTTTTTTTGGATTTTAAGATTTTAAAGTATCGGCTTACATTAAGACTAAGTACTAAATCTGTATAAAATGTCAAGAACTAATTGGAAAGCTATATGAAGCATGTCATACAAAGAAGTTAATAATAGCTTCGCTTTTTATAAAGTAACTTTATGTAATTTTACTTGTTGCAACGGAATTCCCGCACAAAAAACAACACCAGCAGAACAAAAATGTATTACAGTATTAGTCTATATGTTTTATATTATTTTTATATTATTATATTTTACTACAACGAAAGAGTCATATCCAGACATCCGCCGATATGACAGTCTTACAATGAAATATGTTTTCTTGTATATGTTGAGGCAATCTAGTTGTTTTATGCTCTAATCAATAGTTTTTCTTCTTAAAGTATATTTTGATATTTGAAAGTTAAAAGCTAACAATTTAAAAATACAGTAACAATGGAAAGTGTACCCTATTCTCTCGCAATAACTACAATTATGGTGATTTTACTATTTTTAACCAATAGCATGTTGTTTTTATTGTTCCGCATGATAAAATCATATAATTCTTCAACGAATCGCTCTGGCAGTGCATTAAGTGAAGCTACAAAGGAGTTATCGAAGCCTTTTACTGGAACTATTGAATGTTACACGAATATTACAAGCGAATTGTTTCGTACTGGTCTTATTCTTGCATTAACATACATTTGTGAAAAACATTGGATTTTTGATCATTCAACAAAATCTTATTCACGAGATTTGTTTATATTTGTATTGATATTATTCTTCGCTTATGCATTCTACACTATCAAGCCTTGTCACGACTTAACATTGCTAGGTCGTGAGCAAACAGAAGAATGGAAAGGATGGATGCAATTTATTTTTCTGTTGTATCATTATTTTCATGCTGAAGAAGTGTATAATAGTGTTAGAGTTATGATAACTTGTTATGTTTGGATGACAGGATTTGGTAATTTTTCATTTTTTTATATAAAGCAAGATTTTGGTTGGTTACGTGTAATGCAAATGATGTGGCGATTAAATTTCTCGGTATTATTATTAATGTGGACTCATGGGAATACATGGATATTATATTACATTTGCCCAATGCATACATTCTACTTCCTTATGGTTTATGTGACCATGTACGTCTATTCATCAATCAATCATAGCAAGTATGGAATTCGATTCAAATTGCTTATAGTTGGAATTATTATCTATATTATTTGGGATATAAACAATGGTATATTTGATTTTATTTTTGGTTGGCTTGGTACTGATTCTGTTATTGGTGCAAAAAATGGATCAGTGTGGGAATATTATTTCCGTACTTCATTAGACCATTGGTCATCTTTTCTTGGAATGATTTTTGCATTGAATTTTCCTTTGGCCGAACAGTTTTTTGTTAAAGCCAAAGGATATCCACTTATATTAGCTGCTATTCTCATTGGCAGTTTATTCTGTTGGTGGATGACAAATTTCTATTTTTTAGAAAAGCTGGCATACAATCTCACAAATTCCTATTATGCTATTATTCCATTAATTGCATATATTTTCTTTCGTAACATTACTCCCTATGTCCGCTCAGGTGTGAGTATGAGTCTACATGACCTTGGAAAGACTACTCTTGAAACATATTTATTACAACATCATATTTGGCTAACTTCTAATGCAAAGACATTACTAACCCTTACACCAGGTCATCCATGGATTAATTTCGCTTTAACTACTGTTCTTTTCTTTGTAGTTTCCAAAGAATTATACAGATTAACCATGTCTCTCAGGTAATAATAATAATTTCATAAATAATATCCATTAACATTTATAAAATAAAATATTCTAATAATATTTATTTCATTATTTGTCCATTAATAGAGGAATGATTATGCCTGATGACAAGAACATCACATGGAATAATTGCATTGGATTGACAGTCATCATGTCTCTACTATATGCCGTAGCTTATGTTTTGTATTCATTACAGGCATCTTTGTTAGAAATATTTCTAGCAAGTCTAGGCTTGTTTCTAGTTTCTTTACTTATTATTGGTAGATTTACACGAAATTTCTCAGACAATTTCCTTTACACGACATGGTCAAGACGTGCTGTATTATTTACAGTCCTTGTTTTAGGAAGCGGAGTAATATTTCAATTAATCAAAAACTCCTCCAATTCATCGACATCACCAGTCACTCCATCTGTTCCAATTCAAACAGAGTATAAATCACTCTCAGGTACATGCTTACAAGCTTTGTCTAAAGGTACTTGGTCAAAAACATCTTGCAATCCTACATTATCATCACACACTTCTGCTAAAACCACTCAAAATGTAGCATTTTGTGAGATGGATAAATGGATGTGGGAGCATGCTGTTGATGATAAGAAATGCAATATTGGCTTAATTGATTCAAACAAAGCACGTCAAATTTTTAAAAATAAACAAGTTTATTTTATCGGTGATTCCACCATAAGACATGTGTATCATCAATTCATTGAATTAATGGAGCCAAAATATGTTCAAAATCATTCCTATTCTTTCAAACATTCTGATATAGAATACAAACCAGTCTTTGATCGTAACTTAACAATACAATTCAAATGGGCTCCTATGATTTCTAATGTGACATCTGTTGTGAAGCAAGTGTATAACCGGTCCCCTTGTGTTGTAGTTATGGGTGTAGCATTATGGGATGCATTATATATTCGCAACTTAACAACATACAAACAAGAATTAGATGAGTTATCAAAATTCATGTCATCATCTTCATCGAAACCAGTGAATATTTGGATATCAGCTACAAATATTGAAGATAATTTGTTATCAACTCAAGATAAGCAATTATATATGAATGAAAAAATAGTATCAACTTACCGTCAAGCGTTTAATTCTTCTGAGAAAGTAAAAAATGTCTTTCATGCAGTCATTGATACCAGATATGTTTCTTCTTTAACAAAAGGAGTTGGTTCTGTAGATGGTATTCATTATTCTCAAGATGTATATCATGTTATTGCACAAATGATATCAAATGCATACTCGATTATATCACCAGTTCGTGTGAAGCGTGATTATAATTTACAAGCGACATCGAAGAAAAAATATACTCCGAAATCAACTGGTTCCATGTCATCCCCATATCATGGAGCGATTGTCCTTCTAGTAGCAACTATTATGCTGTTTACTATGGACTCATTTTTCGGATTAGGTTTCTTAAGCTTGTCATTATTTGGTCGTTCATTAGATTGGGAAGAAGCATATCGTTCATTACATAATAAAATCTTAAATAATAAAAGTAATAATCCGATTAATACGATTTCTCCCATTCAAGCTGTCCCTATTCATGAGTCGAAGGATACAGATGCATTATTAGCTGAATCAAGAGGAGAAAATACGACACATCATGTTTAAAAAAATTACGTTGAATTTTTGTTTTTCGAATTTTTGTAATAAATTACTTTCATGAATTTTGAATTTAATTGTCTATTAACATAAAGAATCACTATATTCTTTAAGATTTCATTTTTATAAAATGATCAGTCCTAAGGGTATAATGTCTTATATTGAATCTTATAAGCTCATTGATGAGTCCATAAACATATGATTAAATGGACAATATTTATGAAATAATTTATTTAAATTTATTTTTATGTTCGAAATTAGGCTGACATTAGAAGATACAACAACTATTGTGTGTATAATCAAACTATTTTTTTATTATCATTATTATGATATTTCTCCTTTTTATGGCTGATAAGTTTGAACAAAAAGATAAAAGATCAAATATCTCTTAAAACATAACTATTGTGTGTAATATCTATTGTTGCTGGTGGTGCAAATTAAAAATCATATTAACTTATAGAAATGCTTCATGTTTTGAATGAGTATGATTATTTAATATTCATGATACGATAATATTATCATCAATTAATTAAAAAATGAAGGTCAAGTTTTCATTTCTATTCCGTAACACAATGGGTATAACGGATGAATAGCAAATAAAATAAGATTTTTATTTTTAAACTAACCTTCTAATGATATTAGATAACAAATAGTTTTCAATTCTTGACTAAAATAGTAAAATTAATCATAATGTTCCTTTGTTTGATAATATTTTTTATGTTCAACCAGATATCTCGACTAAAATCAAATCAAAATAACATTTTTAAAAGAAATTAATCTTCATACAATTCGGAACAAAATGAGGTTATATTAGTAGATGAACAAATAAAATCAACATAACAATTGGAATTGTCAATAAAATAACATATCCACATAAGCAGGGGTCGAGATGAGGCCTAAGGTTGGTGCAGCACAAATTTACGACATAAAATACAACATCTGATCATTCTTTTATGAATCACAAGGAATATTATTATAAAATATATTTTTATGAACAAAATTTTAAATTTTTTAATATCATCATTTGATGTTGTTTTCTTGTTACACTTTGCTTTCATCAACTTGAATTTCATCTTTATTTTTATTATTATTATTATTATTATTATTATTAGAATCTTCTTGTGATTTTATATCATTATTTTCTGATTTTTCTTCAACCTTTTTGTGCTCTCTATTGGAAGGGGATGTCTTGGAGCCTTCACCTGGTGTAGAGTTGTTTTGCTCATTTTTATTGTTACTAGTTTGCTCATCATTAGTGTTAGAAGTCATTGATCGCGATTTTTCTAACATATCCGTTACTAATCTATCAAAATCTTCTTCACAATGATTCCATTTGAAATCATCATAAATATATGGCATAGCATAATTAGATGATCTTGGATCAGTTGCAAGGAATACTTCATTATTTGTCATTCCAATGTACGAGGACCTGTTACCTGTTGTAGCATCTAATAACTTTGAATCAGAATAATGACCATAACAACACAAAGGATCATACGCTTTAATTCCAGTTTCTAAATTTAAGCATTCATTATAAGTGCAAACATAATCTTTCTCTGCATCTGACGGCCAGGTTTCATCCAGAAATCCACCACCTAATAATCTTAACTGGAATATACGTTCCAATGGAGGATGCATCACCCAGAATGAAGGATCAGCAGCAGATGATGCTTCTAAATGATCACCAGAGAAAATATTTCCTCCTTTATTACAAATGAAGTCACTCCAAACTTCAACATTATCTTTATAGCTATTAGGAGTACCCATATAAGTTGAAAATTGGCGTTTAATTTTATAATATAATTCTTCAGGTGTTGCATTTGAGCAATTGAATCCACATGTTGATTTAGAAATATCATCTTCATTCAGTTTGCAGTATTCTAACGGAGGTGCTAAACCTGATCTAAACAATGCTTTTTGAATTGTTAGCCAATTCGAGCAAATATGATTTACACCTTCTAGATCTTTTATGTAGCCACTCTTCATTAACTCATAAAAAGTATCACAACCGAACATACCGCCAACTCCACCATGCATCGATCCATGGGAAGAGAATGATGATCTATATGAAAACTCCACCATTGAAGTGAAGGCACCAAGCAATTGATAATGATCAAAGCAACTTGGGATTGTTGAACTGGCTTTAGTAAATCGAGAAATATAAGGGGAAGGATTCATCGACCAAGGAGCACGTAAATATCCATAACCATACCGCTTCATATCACCGTATGTATTCATCTCAGCTTTTATATATGTCCATAAACCATCATAAATCGCACCATCATTCACAGAATCACTCATGTATAAGAAACCAATGTCATTATCTTTAGCCTTGGGCATTGATCCAAATTTCTCAGAAACCATCACATCACTCATGTATATGGAAGTAGCACCACTTGCAGAATCTCGTGTATAATCCCAGTATGGTAATGATATGGACGAATCAACAGATTGAAGTGATTGTTCAAAATAATTCGAAAACTTGATATGTTGCATTAAAAACCCATTCCCATCATGTATATGATCACTGTCCTGTTGAGCTGCATTAAAATAATGAAGACGATAAAGGCCAGTGTTGCTGTGGAAATTTTGTCCATAACGCTTTTCCCCTTCCTTATCACCATATTTCCATAACTCATATGCAGTCTCATAAAATTTATTTTGATCTGCATCATTTAAAGCTCGCAACTCTCTTCGTACATACATACATATCGCAGAGCCGGACAATTGTTCTGTCAACGTATGCTTATTATTATATTTATTAATGCTTATAGAAAATTTCTCGTATGGAACACAATCAAACTTAACTGAAGTTTTTATATCAACGGTATTTTTCGTTTGATCGTTATATTTATACGCTGTTTGGCAAGGAACAGCGGTTGGTAAAGTCGTAGGATTATGTTGATTTTCCAGTTGCGGATCAGTTTGAGCTTCAATTCGATTCGTATTATGTTGTTCATGTTGCATTTGACTATCTGAATTCCTTCGTTCAACATTTATAAGCTGTTCATAACCACTGTCCGCACCAATCGGAGTGCCCATTGACGAAGTAGAAATAGGGCATATTGTGAATGTGTAGTAGAAATCTGAGTCTGCTAGATTGTATCGAAAAAAGTATAATTCCATTTCTTTGCCAGGTTCAATTACCGCACGATAATTTAATAAAAACTTATATTTACGTTCAACTAATTCATCAGCATCAAAATAAGGTAAATAAGTATATTCATTTCTTTTCAACGTGAAATCAGTGTAACTATTTTTAGTTGATGAATCTATTGTTGGAATATCAACTATTTGTTCTTCTCGATACCTTTTAACTTGAGCAAAAAAATAATAAATTGCAAATCCACAACCAATTGAAATTAAAACTGTAAAAATATTGCAATTTAGTCCAATTCTTACAAATGATTTGTTTTGCTTCAGTCTTGATCTGAGCAATAATTCTTCTGTATCTTTTTTAAGTAATTCTTCTTCATCCTCTGCACCACAAATAGGGTTATAGGTTCCATTGGAAGTTAAAGTTTCTTTGTAGGAAATGCTGGTATATGTATTATAGGTTGGCATTGGATAATAGCGGAAATTCAACCGTTTTAATAAAAATTATAAAAGCTACAGTAATATTTAACAAGTAGTCAATTATATTTATTGATCTCCTTCCAGGAAATAAAAACTAAATGTTATACTTCTGCATTCGTGAAGCATTTCCATTTATAAAATTTGTTTCTGCACCAGATATTAATTGATATATCAAGTGACTGAGAAAGCAATATCTGTTAATTGCGCTTTACTCCCAATATTCCTGGTAGTACTAATAAAATTTAATTTATTGTTTGAAAAAGAAGACCAGAGTTGAATTTTTGGAAAACTGAAAATAGAATAATTACCGTAGTCTACGTCTTAAATCAACCGACGATCCGTCTTTGCTGTTGCCTGGATTCGGGATTGATTGCACAATAACTACCAATTTCTAAATAGACAATTTGGTTTCTAATACTAGAACATATGCCAATACTATCGTCTAATTCCAAAAGTTACTATTAATTGTTACTTAACTTCTATAAACTCGTCATAAGTTAATCTTATCTCTTATACTTACTCATAAAAATCATAAATACTCAACAATAATATATTAATTTACTAACATATTTTTTCAAGGATATTGATTATAACTATGCTTATGATGAGCCTTGAAAAAGATTTGGTTATTAGAGATGAATTAACCACAGAATTAAGTATTGAACAGACAAATTGACAAATTGCACGCTTGTCAAGATTAATTTAGAAATTCTCAACTAGATCGTACTCTTTAGTTGATATTTTTCTTGCCATAAACGATTTGTGTAAGTGTTCATGATTTTTTGAAGCGACTTGTATATGTGTGTAGAGATCATTCACTTGACTACGCTTCATAATAATTGGTGTTGTAATTTGATATTTTTGGTCGATGCCAACCTGGTCATATGGTCATAGATGATTTTCCTTTACAATGCTACAAAACAATTATATCATTGATACCTTATATCTTATAATTGTTCACCATACTAATGATGATAATAGTAGATATTCCTTTTGTAGATGTGTGCAAATGGTGTACGGTAGTATTCTGGCGAAGTTAAAACCAGTATTATTTTGCTATTTTGCTCAATCAACACTACAAACAAAGTGGTCAATATCATGATAGTGGCTTAATTTCAAAGTTATCAAATTATTTTTGCTAATTATACAGAACATTTATCGTGTAAATCAGTTCAGAAAAATGTGTATATTTTGCTCATGATTCATATCATATCATATCATAGAGGTAATTACAAGGCTACCAAATGAGCATGTTTGTATTGGATATTTAATATTTTATGTAAATGCAATAATAATATATCATGCTGAAGTGTATTCCTACACTTGTAGAAATAGTGATGGAAACGAAGGTAGTCTGATTTCAGATTGTCCTGTTCGACGTAATATAACTGTATGCAGTTCTTTGCAAGGATTTGGAGAGTTACACACATCCAATGGCTGCCTAGAAGTTGCCAGAACTGAATCATCAATTAGCTGTGCATGTCCTTTAATCTTCAACAGCACAAACTGGTATTTAGCAGAGAGCGATTCATCATCATCTAGTGGTCAATCGGTGAGTTATGCTGCAATGCTCCAGTCCGTCCACTGGAAAGACATTCGTTTCAACATTTGTGACTGCTGAAAATATCAATGGTTCAACAGTAGTGTCCAAAGGCTGGGCGTCTTGGATTTATTAAAAATCAGTACGGTAACAAAACTCTTCAGCTAACAGAAAAGTATCAGATTGTCTACTTTATG
>VKHH01006395.1:0-20047 GCA_015144975.1 Epipyxis sp. PR26KG
TAATTAATATTAAAAATTTGAATTTTAATACACCACCCGCAAAGTTGTCAAATGAATGAAAACCACCCGCAAAACCAGCTTTTTTAAAAAAAACCACCCGAATTTGAACCGGACTCGAATTAACTGAGCAAATCAAACCAGTTCAACTAAACAAGAGGAACAAGCTAGAAAACATAGTTGTTTACTGAATGAATGAATTAATTAACGCTAAAAATGAAAAATGAATGAATGAATGAATGAATGTTTGCTTCATGTTTTTATGTTGTTTCTATTATTAGGGTTAACGTTTATAAGTTATTTCCAAACCAACAACTAACAAGAAGAACTGAGTTGAGTTGTCAGTGGTTAATGTGTAAATTTTAAAGTTTTATAGTGACCGAGAGTGATAGCAGTGTGACACTATCAAATTGTTAAATCAAATAATCAAACACATATAACATAACAATTAACAATGTTACACAATTTACCATTATTTTTATTGATAATCTGTTCTAAGAACTATTTTAAATCGTCTTATAGCTTTCCAATAAATTATGAAAATTATACTAATTCTCCGTCTAAACACCCTTCCGTACATCCAACAATCAAGCCATCATCAACCTCTACTTCCACTCCATCTTTGTCGAATCCGACCAAAAAACCTTACAGAAATCCAACGTCTAATCCAAGTTCAAGACCGTCTCAGCAACCATCATCTCAACCAACTTCGAATCCTTCACAACCAAGCAGTCAGCCATCTGCTTACCCAACAAATCCAACCACTCAACCAACATCGATTCCATCTTGCCAACCATTCACTGAACCAACTTCACAACCAAGCAGCCAACCAAGTAGTATTCCTTCACGTTTCCCTTCCTGTCAACCATCATCCAATCCTTCTCAACCTTCCTCTCAACCAACTTCGAATCCTTCTCAACCAAGCAGTCAGCCAAGTAGTAATCCTTCACGTTTCCCTTCCTGTCAGCCATCAGCCAACCCTTCTCAACCTTCATCACAACCTAGTGGAATCCCAAGTCATCCACCTTCATCAAGACCTTCTCAAAAACCGTCAGTTCAACCGTCAACTTATCCAACTCAAAGCCCTTCTGTTCAACCATCTGCATGTCCAACAAATCCAACTAGTCAACCAACAACATTTCCAACATCATCTCCAAGTAATGCACCCTCTATGCAACCTATTAACAAGCCAACGTCATTTCCATCTTTCCAACCATTCGCTGAACCAACTTCACAACCAAGCAGCCAGCCAAGTAGTATTCCTTCACGTTTCCCTAGCTCTCAGCCAACATCCAACCCTTCTCAACCTTCGTCACAACCTAGTGGAATCCCAAGTCATCCACCTTCATCAAGACCTTCTCAAAAACCGTCAGTTCAACCGTCAACTTATCCAACTCAAAGCCCTTCTGTTCATCCGTCTGCTTGCCCAACAAACCCAACTAGTCAACCAACATCGATTCCATCTTATCAACCGTTTAGTGAACCAACTGCACAACCAAGTAGTCAGCCAAGTAGTATCCCTTCACATTTCCCTTCCAACCAACCTACCAATCAACCAACTATACAACAGTCTGTACATCCGACCATACAACCCTCTTCTCAATCAAGTATACAACCCACTAATCAACCTTTGCCCAAACCGAGTATGCAGCCTTCTGGACAACCATCATTTCAACCAAGTATACAACCCTCTAATCAACCTTTGCCCAAACCGAGTATGCAGCCTTCTGGACAACCGTCATCTCAACCATCAAATCAACTGAGTGTACAATCTACAAATCAACCAAGCAGAAATCCCACGTGTCAGCCAATATCATCTCCTACAGTGCAACCCAGTAATGATCCAAGCATTCAACCATCTTTTCAACCGGTAGGACAACCCTCAAATCATCCGTCATGTCAACCGTCTACTGTACCAACCAATCAACCGTCAACTAATCAACACTTTGCTCCGACGATTCAAATGTCTCCAAATATAATATCAATCATAGAGCGAAATGCAACCAAAACTTCTGCAATTGTGGATGTGCGAGTTGATGCAAAAGTTGATTCGTTTGTGTTTTGTGGTGTATTTTCTTCAAAACACACATCAGTGAATGATATAATACAACAAAATCGATATGGTGTAACTTCTCAAAGTCGATCATCTGTTGTGTTATCTCAGTTGACGCCATCCACGACGTACAATATATTTTGCATGACTAAGACATTTGACGGTTTATCGATGACGTATGAGAGATCCCTCATAAAAAATGTCACTTTTAGTACATTATGCTGCAAAGAGATCCAAGCTCAATTAAAATATGTGACATTATATCGTGGCTTGTCATACCCTAATGCTATCAGTGTCGTTATTGCTTCAGCTCCTTCTCAGCAAATAATATTACTTGTCTCAATGAAAAACCAAGAAGATAATCATCTAAGAAATTCAACACTTTTAGCACCTTCTAGGATCGTGGTGGAGAAGCAACTTTCAACCCCAAGTAAATATGAGCTAACCATATTATGTCCTTCAATTGGCTCGTATGAATTAGTCGTATCGATTCGTGGGGTATCAGCAGATGAATTTGATATCACGTACGAAACTGGCCATAGTTTTAATTGTATTGATCAGGGATCTATGATTGAAGCGCCGAGATTGTTATCCGCAACATTCTCGCGGAGTGGCTCTTACATCACTTTGCTCTTCGATTCTCTCACTGATCAAGCAGGATTCGTCAATTTCTTTTCATGTCGGAAGCTATTATCTTTTACATATGATTCAATTTCGCTATGTAAATGGGCTTCTCAAAATAAAATTATAATTTATCCTTTCATTTATGATGACGACGATAAGTTGATTCATGTTGGATCTAAAATCAGATTGAATTCTGGTAATAATGTTAGAGCCAGCTGTCCGCCAAACTCTTTATCTTGTTCAAATAAGGCGTGGAGTACTTCTCTAAATGATTCGGTGGTAATAACTGCTCCTGACTCACCCGAGATACCTACTGTGATGTTATCCGTCGGTCCTAATTTACAAAAATGCAAATCATTGTTAATAGATCTTTCAGGCTCAAGGGGAAATGGAGGAAGACGCTGGAAATCAATAACATTTAATTCATCTGTTGCGATTATGGAATATCTGAATGCTAATATTTCTTATACTGGCTCAGTAGAAGTTCCAATGTCACTGATTGAATATGGAGAAACCTTGGCTTTATCAGTGAAAATATGTACATTTCTAGGAGCTTGTGGTTCAGGTAGTACAGTAGTTACAACAATAAACGATTTATTACCGACCGTTGCTATTCCTGGGTCTAGCTACAGAGTTATTGAACGATACAAATCAGTCTTGCTCACTTCATATTCATACATTAAAAACTGTAATAATTCCATTTATTCCTCGTTATTGCATCATAATTGGACAGTTTGTCAAGGAGATCCGTGCAATTTCAATCGTTCAATCGTATCAACATCACGAGATGTTTCAAGATTCAGGTTACCAAGCTACTTGTTGCAACTGCGCACTCAGTACATCATAAATCTTAAAGTTACGGATACTCAAAGTGGTTATTCTGACTCTCGATCTGTTACAGTGTTTGTTGTTGACGATGATTTGTGGATAAAGCTTTCTATCGAAGAAAAGTATTCTTTTCGGGTGGGAGAGAGTTTGTTCATTGGTACCAGTACAAATTATGATGGCACCAATGGTAATCTGACTTATTCTTGGAGTTGTGTCGAAGTTTTTCCTTCGGTTAATTCGTCTTGTCCACTGATAGGGATGCATTCCCTTGCTGAAAATATCACACTGAATGCTCCACCCAATTCTTTGCACTCAATTTCATACATCATTGTAATGATATATGATGCTTCTCGTTCAGCAAATGCTTCGTCATATATCGAGGTTATTAGTTCCTCTCAGCCGAAAGTAACTCTTATAGCGTCATCTATGAAACTTTCTGATGTAAGCTCAACTAAAAGCTTACTCATACCAGCATCGTTAGAATCAATTAAAGTCCCATATTTAGCTACTTGGAGTGTGAACGATCCTTCAATCAATCTTGAGTCAGTGTCCTTGACTCCAACTGAAGTATCAGTTTCTTCAAACACCACTAACAAAATAATTTATTTGCTAATACCTTCATACACACTAGCTCCCGATGGCATCTATACCTTTATTCTAACGTATGGAAATTATAGTACTTCTATTACTATTTTTACGAACGGAGCACCTCGAGGAGGTGAGTTGACGGTGATCCCATCTTATGGGATAGAGCTAGACACTCAATTTCAGTTGTCTTCGTATCTATGGTATGATGATGATATGCCTCTTACTTATGAGTTTGGCTTCATTTCAATAACTAATGGATTATTTCTCAGTGTTCAACGCCAATCAGAGCTATCTTTTGCTATAACTTCTTTGCCGCATGGACTTGATACCAATTTTTATAATTTGAATTGTTCAATAAAAGTGTTTGATTCTCTATACTCCAGTTCTCATCAGTTCACAGATGTGGTTGTTACTCCACACAGCAATGTGTCGTATTATTCCACTTATCTGACAAATAGAATGGCGAATATAAGGAGCAACGATATCGATAAGATTGTACAAGAAATATCAGTAATATCGGCGGCTTTACCACAAATCGTTTGCTTCGGTGCACTCAACTGCCCATCTCTTAATCGCAACAATTGCTCCGGTACAGATCATACTTGTGGCTCATGTTTGCCTGGTTTTATTGGTGAAATAGGCGACAGAAACTCTAGATGTATTGAAGCGAAAAACTATGGTAACTTAACAACGAATTTTGAGACATTATTTAGCAGTCTTGAATTTTGTTCACAAGATGATGATTGTGGATTGTGGAGGAGATGCAACCCATCAGGTCAATGTGTTCCAAAATCCAAACGTTGTCCAGCTTCTTGTTCAGGGCATGGAAAATGTTCTTTCGTTGAAATTTCGACTGATTCTGTGGTTGATTCATGTTTTATTTATAATTGGAATTGTGAAGCTCGATGTGCTTGTCAGCAAGGTTACACAGGAAAGAGTTGCTCAATACAGACTGCAGATGCTGTGGTTGTGAAAACCATCAAAGAGATAATTATGCCATTATTTGTTAGCTCTTCGATGCATGACGATGTTGATGAAAATAGATTGGAAGTTTGGGGTAACTTGTTAGCTACTGTCGGAGATGACTCTGATACATTCTCTGGTGGTGTGGTTAAAATGATGTTTGAGTCAATGGAGTATTTGATTGGAGAATGTGAACAGTTACTTGCTCCTATATCATCTATTTCCAGAATTTTACTTGTTTTGGAAAATCTTGGTATAGCTCCTCAACACAGATATAATGATATAATACTAGAGTCGAATTTCGTTGATATCATTCATTCATACAACTCATTGCTATCACGCTATATGATACCATCTCAATTAAAAGTTGATTCTGTGCATAAAGTGTTTCGGATGTCAACTTCAATTCATGACTTGGATGTTATGAACTCTAATGTAACCGCAGCATTGCCACAGAGCACTTTCGAGATGATGTTTAAAGTGCCGACTAGTTCTTTTGCTGTACCCGTGGTGTATAATAGCACCAGTAGCTCAATGACAGTTAGTATTATTTCCATTGCTCGTAAATTTCTGATGAATGCAACCATATCAAATCCAGTCATGTTACTCATTTCTGATTCATCGTTATTATCTATAAATTCAAATCACACTGCTTCTATAGTAACCAATATCCCTAATATCGATCAAGTTAGCTATGATAATAACCATAATTTCACTATATTTTGTGCAGCGAACAGTTATGATGATCACAATTTCACTTGTCCAGGTTCAAATGATATATTATCAATCTCATGTGTAGGAAAAAGTGGCCAATACATCGCTTATTGCCCAAACTTAAGTACAAAATGTCGATTGTTAGACTCTAAATTAGTGATGGAAGATGAAGATGCATGCTCAGTTCTTAGTTATGATTCCTATGGCACTTCGTGTTTGTGTAAAGTCAATATTTCTTCAAATATTTCATCTCGAAAGCTGAGTACCAGAACAAGCCAGTCAAGTCAACAACAGAGTAATGTGATTGTAAATATAGTGACAATGAATGCGTATGCAACAGCGAATCAAACAATCACATTTAATTCCTTTTCGAGCTTTGCTACAGGACAAGGAGTGGAGAAGTCGTTAACTGTGATTGTGATGTTCTCTTCGTTTTGTGCGATAGGATTGTTTTTGGTGTTTTTCTTGTATCGAAGGAGCATATTCCATCAAAAGTATAGCTTTCATCAACAGCAATTAGAGAACCGATTGATTGAAATGAATGACGGAACAATTGAGAGTTCGAAAGAAATATTGAATATGTATTTTGATGAGGTGATTCCGAAGGTGTTCATTAATCAACCTGCCATAAATCGTTTCATTAATGAAGTGTTTGGTCAACATTGCTTCTCATCACTTCTTAGTATTCTCTCAGAGATTAATAATAATGAACATAAATTTATTGTTAGTGTTAAATTTCTCACTACTCAATGCATGGTAATGTTCATGATGGCCCTCTTCTACGATTTTCAATATCCTCAGAATGATGGGTCATGTGATAGTTTGATGACTGAGTATGAATGTCTTGCTCAACGATCGCTGTTAGATCATGCGATTCCTTATTGTTCTTGGCACGGCTTGCAGGCTAGTGGATATTATCCTTGCCAGTACAAAGCCATCACCAGTTCGACTGATCAAGTATTCATAATAACTGTTGTTTTTATTTCCTTTTGCACTGGTCTTTTTATTCGGCCAATCGATGTAGTATTTAATTACTTGTTAGCTCCAATCATTCTTCCTGAACATAAGAAAGGGCAAATTGACAAGTATACGACAATGACACACAAGCTTATTCATAACGTTGCAAACGTATCAATTAATCGTGTTTTTCCAGAAGCGCAAGTAAGATTGAATGAATATCATCGATACGTCTGGAATGTGCGAGCAGAGTACAAGCAAGGTAACTTTACGATATCTCCGATTAAACCTGTGAAGTCTGCATCAATCGACGATTCGTTCAATCTGAGATGCGACAGGAGCTTCATAGACTTGACAACAAAACTTGCTGAAGATTATGATCATGATTGTGAGTATGGTGCTTCTTACTCCTTTGATTCATCGGATGATGACTTCGATTGGAGCTGCAGCAGCCATTCTCTTCAAAGCAAAACTGAAGCAGTAGCTGATTTGAATATTGTCAATTTGCATGTGAAGGCTGAAGAAGCTCTTTGTAAAGATTTCATCTATGACATGCTTTATCAACGATTATTATTAAGTGGTATTGGATTAACTCAATTCGATCATGAGTGGGACATCAGAATCAGCGAAAAGTCGAACAATGCGAGAATTTCGAATCAAATGCATAGTAATATTCTAAAAGAATTACGTCTCGTTAAATCAGAATCACTTCGCAAGTCATTATTATTAGAGAATGCCAGTGATGAGAGTCGTAGTTTAGAATTGATTCACATGTTCATTATAGACGTGTTAGGAAGGGATAGTGTAACAGCTAAAATATTTCGAAATAAAATCGAAGAAGATTTCAAACAAATCGAGCCTGTTTCGTTTGAGTTTCAATTGTTTGTTTGGATAATGGTGATAATTTTGAACTTGTTTTTTGTTCTGTATTCTGTGTTGCATGGATACGTGAGAGATGTTCATTGGCAGAGGAGCTATCTCATGGCATGCATCATACAATTCTTCATCGAGATAGGACTTATGCAATCATTTGAGCGGTTTTGGATAAGTTTTATGATTCCTAATATGATATCAACTGAGATCAGACAAGTGAAACAATTGCTGATGGATACGATAGATAGTATTTATTCTGGTCATAAGTTGGATTCTTGCTTTATTTTGAATGTGCCTGATTATTTGTTTGTTTCAACTAATGTTGGTAAACATTTTCAGAATCATTTGATGAGCATAATCGTGCAATCGTTTCATTCTCATTTGCCTGGATCACTAACGAAGAAATGGAACAATCGAAATGAGTTAAAATGGTTAAGACAGCAGCCATCAATGAGGGCTTGTTTGGAATTGTGTGTTCGAAGTTTGTCATCATTCTTTGGAATGTTGATAGTGTATTTCCAGACAGAATCAGTATCACAGAGGCTGTTTGTGACTGTGATCCAATCAGTTTTTCTGATAGGATTGTTGATAATGTGGACCATTCTCATGTCAAATATACTCTATATGATCATATTCCTCGCTGTTGTAGGAGCTGTAATTATATACATCATTTTTAAGTTTCAACAATCTGTAAAACAAAAATCGACTCGAATCACAGCAGATTAAATCATTCGAAAAATATTTATTCTCAAAATCATCTTAGAGCACCATGTCGAGTGAACGATTCCAAACAAATCTTGACTAGAAATCATCAAAGTATTCCTAATCTAACAGGACAATGGATGAAATATAAATGGATAACAACTTATCCATATTTCTATTATTATTAAATATACATTATTATTTTATTATTATTACTTCAATGCCAGCTAAAACCAGTTTAAAATGAAGCTGCTTCTTAATTTATCGTTAATGTATATATTGTTATTACTGTTATTATTATACTAGATTAAGTTAACTTATTATTATTATTATTATTATTATTATTATTATTATTATTATTATTATTATTACTATTTTATTATTACTATTTTATTATTATTATTTATCAGACACATTATTGTTATTACAAGAATGGAATCATTCATCTTGTTTTTAAAGAAATGTTGAATTATTTTTTTAATGTATATAATATAATCTACCCTTTAATTTTATTTGATAATTTGTATAATATCCTACTTGTCTGGTCTGCTTGTTTTTTTTAATGTATTATATTATAGTAGCTTTTGACTGAATCTTGTCTTCTGGCTCACTACCTTTGGTTAGGATTTACAAATCCTACTCATTCAAGTTAGCACTTAAAAGTGCAACGCTAACTGATATTTTATCGCTTAGATGAAAAGGTGAGAAATATTAATTTTCTTAACTTTCTTAATATTTAAATAACAAGTGCATGTCAATCGTTTCTTTATCTCATGCAGCTCGACTGTTAGTTAAGGTTTTTAGATTACGAGTTCCTCTTCATTGGAATAGAATTCTAGCATTTTTTATTGAATTATTTATATCTATATCCCGATTCCGGACCGCGGTAATCCTCTTGGTAAACTATAAATGTGATGGCTAAGTTAGTCTATAATTACATTATAAAGAAAACCTGTTATAAAATTAAAAAATCACGTCATCCCGTCCGATTTTTTGTTTTTTTAAAGGATCATAGTTAATCTGTAAAAGCTAGAACTGCTGGGAACTTATAATAAGTGGAGCTTTTCATGGACCATTTATTATGTTATCATCATGTACCGATATTATTAACTGTTGTTTATATATATAAGATTTCCTCAATTATTGCATTTTTTGGTTGAACGATAAAACTGTTGAAGATACCAGAAAAAAATGTTTTGGTGTGTCGGCAGTTTTGATATGTCTGGAAAATTAGTACTTAGACAAAAAAACGTTTTATTTGTGTTACTAAGATTAAATCAAAATGCTTGTTATCCAACATAATTGTTATTGGCTCGACTTATTTCAAATCAGTAAAACCGAAAATATGTCCATAAAAAATATTTATTTTTCAAATTTAACCATAAATTTATGCGTCAATGTACTAATTTCCGAAATGGTGGTTGATTCAACATTAAGTTATATTGAAAATATAATTCATAAATAAATCGTTACCATTTTATTACCGGAACAATAATAAGCCTTTTTTTAGTACCCCGGCGGTAAAAGAATTTGTTTATTTCAGTATTCGCACTGACGATGAAATGAACTGATGTGAAGAAGAAATAATGAACTATTTAGCTTTTTTTTCTATTAACAAAGAGTGTGATGTCTTGAAGTCAGTCATTATGTCATCATTTCTTAAGGTACTGTATCTTAACAACTTTACTGAGGTCTAAATTGCCATTTATGCATTGTAATAGAATTGTGATATGTAATATGTAATGTGTACGTTGCAAAATGTTTTGTGCAGTAATATTTCGAATATTGTCAGTCAACTATAATAATGTTTGATTTCCATAATATCATTGCTCTTTTGTTCATTTGAGCAGTGATAGTAAATTTAGTGACAATTTGTGATTTGTGAATGATAATGATAATTCAAATTATTAATAAATATTTCTGATAAATTTAGTTTTAAAACAAATCAAAATTAAACAAGGAGAATAATTTTGAAAACTTTGCAGATATTTAAGGATTTTCGTGACAAAGTTTGATCAATAATTGGTGTAAAAATCCAAGAATTGTAACAAAAAGTCATAGAAAATATACTATTTACAGTATATATACATATAGAACAATAAAAAAGCTGAAAAGAATAAGCTAACATTACTACACAAATTTTATCCAGTATATTTTTACTTATTATTATTAGGTCTCAAAAAATGCTTGATCTCTAGCGACTTTGAGTTGCATCTCAAATATACGATTCATCTCATCATATAACGCCAGATCACAATAATTAATGTTTTCCAAGACTATTCTCAATTCTGGTCGAATATTATTTTTATTTTCTTTCTCACGATGAATAGAAGGATCAGTAACATAACTCCACATGAGTCTTTTATTGCGATCTTTAGTAAAATCAATCCATGGAAACCAATGATTTATCACTTCAATAGTTTCATCCCATCGTTCCAACACTCCAATTACACAGTGTTTGGTATTATTTATTGCTATTTCTGTAAATTTGTTATCAAGTGGAGGTGGAATAACTAATTCGTCGACTCCCATTATGAGACCTGAAGTCTTCTTTTGGGCTGCCATTGTGCGACAAACTGCATTTTCCATACCTTCGTCAATTATCATATGCTCATTATCTTTGGAAATTTCTGCTTTTCTGGTAAACATTGATATATCTTCCAGTTCCTTCACCGTTAAATCATTTATGCGTCGACCGAATCCAATGGAATTCTTGTCTCTGTAGCATCTTTCATAATAAAAGGAAATCGCGCGATTTATAGGATGTCTGCTCATGACTAAACTCGATGGTAAACATTTATTCGAAGAATTGTTTGATTCATTATTATTGCTGTTGTGATCATTACTGCATTGTGGCAACTTATTCCATATTCCCCAGTTGAAATGTCCAGCAACAACAGAAGTGTTTTCCTTGCTTGTTAAATTCGAATTAATATCAAATGTGACGCAATGAATCCCACCATGGCATGGAATGATCGTTTCCAATTTTCTCTCTTCCGCGGATCGACTAATATATCTATGAAGAAACATAGCATATAACACAAGATTTTTTTGCCGTATATTTAATATACCATATATGGTCATACTTTAACAAAGGTTAATTTATATTGAATATGTCACATTCATTGTTCACCGAGATACTGTATAATATAAGAATGAAGTGCAATAATAATAGCATGCTATGTATAATAATATTATATATTATACTATATAATATTATATTATTATACTGTATAATAGTACTTACTCTCGTAAAGTACTTCCGCCAGTTTTCTCCGTGTGAATAAATACAAATGGATTATATGTTGTTGGTATAATTTGGACATCAGGGATCCGATATGATCGTGATAATTTCTTCAAATATAATGACCTCATCAACTCTTTGTTGAAGGATAGACAATTATTTGTTACCAATGAATGATTATGACAGAAATCTCTCACGTATTTTTGAATCGAATAATATTTATTTGGCAAAACAATTTGTTGGAATAATACTGAATCAATGGAGAAGCGATTAGATAATGAGTCATTATTCATATAACCATAATCGTAATCATAGGACATGTAACCATAATAGTGATCATAAGATAATTGTTGATTAGGAAACTGAATTATTTGATTAGTATTTGATGAGTTTGACAAACATAATGATTCTGGACCATTCACACAGTACGAATCGTTCAAATAATTTATTATTATCACTTCAAATGCAATGGTTTCGAAAGCAAATCCGTGATTTACAATCCGAAGGGTAACCTGCAATCTAATGTTAAGTAAAGATCAGACTCAATTAGCTTATAAACATCCATTCCTGACATAGCCCAGAAATGAAGGTTTATCAAATTATTATTTTTCACGTTTATATTAAATGTTGAGAAGCGATCCATCATTTGTATCGATTGACAATATGGTGAGTCCATTTGACTGCTAACAAAAATTTCGTAACATATTTGTATAAAATTCCAATTTTCTGGAATATTTTGATTAAATTCCGGAACTCCAATTTCTCCATTCATCATAATAACCCATTGGTTTTGATCTGAAGATGACAATATATTAGCTATTTGAACATATAAATATAAGTCATGCGATTCATTCAACGATGACCTAGTTCGTTGAGTTTGTGTGAAAGGAGAGGATAAGAAGTGGTTTTCTTCCAGCAATAAAGGATATAATTTGTTATTTTTATCATTGTTATTAAGATTTGGGTCATGTTCAAATAGATAATCATTATTAATATATTTTTCTTGAATGACTTTTATATGATTTAATGCCTTTACTACTAAAATATTAAATTTATTTACATCAACAATCATTTGATATCTATTATTCGAAATCGGTCCCTCCATCCAAAATTCATTTGACCATAAAAAATAATGATGCTTTGAATTGTATTTTGTCGATGACATATACATGTTAAATGCTTCAATTCTTTGTAAATAATTCAAAGATTCAGAGAATGTTGCATCATTCATTTTAGCCGTAGAAATACTTTCAAATGGTTCAATAGATTGCATGCAATAGATAAGTGGCTTCAAGTTTAATAGTAGCAACTGATTTGCATACTTCCACGACCAGTCACACATATATGGTTGAATTAGTACAATAACAACTGTATTTGGTTTCATGAATAGTGAATTATAAACAGATTTTCCAGCAATAGTTATTAAAATATCAGTAGATGAATAAAGTAATGTTTGCTGTATTATCGATAATTTGCTCATATCCTTCACTAAATATTTGCAATTCTCACACTTAGCAAATAATGCAACAATATCAATTATATTAACAATAATATGATCTTCATTGCTTTGAATAATCAAAATATTTATTACAGTATTATTAATTGATTGATTATCGGATAATTCATGATTAAAATATGGTGGCAAACGAATAAATTTTTCAATGTTTTCATCTTTGACAAAATCTGCATCGTTCTCCATTATGACTTCAGTTATCTTGCTTTGATAATATATGAGTAAGTATTCTCTAAAGTTACGATATTCAATCAATAAATCTTGAATTATATCATCAGTTAAATTTATCCAAAAAGGATGATATTTGATACCAATATTTGAAATTGAGGAAGAAGAATCTAATCCAACAACTAAGTCGTTGAATATGATACCATCTTCAATTTGACCCATCATATCCAGCAAATTATTTGAAAATACAGGATATTGAGTAAATGCCTTCATCAGTAACCCAAATGCATCGATGTTAGTTAAAATGTTGATCACCGATAAATTATTTTCCAAATTTTTCTTTTCAACATCATTTACAACATCAATTACTATAACTACGTCTGTGCGTATTTTGCTATATGCGGTATTCATCGTGTGATATATTTGATATAGAAAATCCATGATATTATTCATTTTAAATAAAGAGGGGTAAGGTATAATAATGACTGGTAAGGCAATATAATTCCTCGGACTAAGAAATTGATTCGGCACTTTGTATCCATAATAACTATAATTGCAATATGATGTCCAGGACAACTGAACTTTCTCCTTCTCTGAGACATCATCATTTACAATAAGATAGTAATTATTTGATTTTAAAATGCAATTATAACTTTTCGACCAGCGCTCTTTATATAAGGTTTTTACAATGAGGTTGGTTGTTGTTGTGGTCATTATGGTGGTTCTATTGTTTTTAGGTTTCTGGTGGAGAATTATTTTCAGTAGAAAATTAATGCTGAAACTAACGGTGCTATTCAACTCTGAGCTTAAATTATATCTTGATTCAATAGAAGAAGCAGTTTTCATTTGTAGCACACACCAAAAACTGAAACTGAATATTAAGTTGAATGTAAAACTAATAGACATTTTGTCCTTCAACTGTCAAATCTCAAAGTATCTTGTTTTGCATCAGCTTTCATATTCCATAATTAAAAAATCTTGGGTGTACAGCAGTTATTTCGAGCAATTATTGTTTTGTTGTTCAAAACCCATCAAATTTTGGACTACTATACCGTAATCACTACTTACCGTAATAACTGTAATTAACACTACTGTAGCAGTGCTTTTCACAAAACCGATCCATTCCAAAAGTGTTTTATTACTGTCGGTATTTATTAGGAAAATATTTTTATATTTTTGATAAAACATAAAACACGAAACGGACACATTTATTTTTGTTCCCCCCCCCACACATGCTGCTTTTTTTGTTTTATATTAATAAAAAGTAAAAAGTGACGGCTCAATTTCAATTATGACTATTGTTTAATATTTATATGTAGTCAAGCGATAAAGCACACAGGAGTTCAGTGTTTCACTTTTCAGAGAATTTTTATTTATCCTCATAACTTTATTTACTTCGAAATTTGTATATTTTGAATGACTACTAAATAAGGAAAGTTATGCTAATTTTATTGCAAAAATTATAATAGTGCTGTGCATTTGTGTGATTTATTAATTGAAAAGAAGCGATTAATGTTGTAATTCTTAATACTTATACTGTAGTACTGTAGATACTATAAATATTTATATATGCCTATCATTTATCAAATACCTCGCATTTATTATTTATGAAGTATGGACAGCTTCGACTTTTTTCTTCGTTCTTCCATTGGAATATCAATGACAGAAATAGTAGCAGGGCTTACAACTGAAATTACAAAGAACGATAAATTCCTATCGATAAATAACTTAATATTAAGTGGAAATGAAATAAGTGTTGATGATCGGCAAAATAATGATTTAATGGTAATACCTAATGAAAATATTAACGATACAAGCAATGTGTATACATATTCCATGGAGGACAAAGCAAATGATGTTGCTTTAGCAAAAACGGAACCTAACTTTTTTCAAGGGAGCTCATATTATTTCGATGATTTTAGTGAGCAAAAAGTTGAAGAAAACGAAGCATATGTTGAAAACCATGATTGCAACATTTATAATAGTTCTGAAAGTGATGAATGTCTCAGCGATCAAATTAGGGTACAAGCTGATTTTGAGTTGGAAAAAGATAAAATTCATGATATAGTTAAACCTGATGAAATGTTATCACTTTCTGGTTCACTTGTTGCAAGTACCACTGTAAATGATCTCGCTTCATTAGACGAGCTGCGAGATTTTAGCTTCTCTTCAACAAATTCTGCAAAATCTCAATTTTTGAATTACAAAAAGCTAAGAGAAGAGTGTTTTAAACGATCTTTTTTATTGCATAATATTTCAAAGAATTCCATTGAAAATTCTTCATCAATAAAATGGAATATTGAATATAAAAGCAAGAAAAATGATACTATTGTTTATTCAACTGTTTGCAAAGGGAATGATTTCAAAGCTTTTCGTTCAACGTTTACATTACCGTTGGAAAAAGATAAACTATTTAATATTATTTCTAATCCTGCAACTATGAATCAATTTGATTCGGAAATCAAAGAAATACAGGTATTACTATTACATATAAATTATATCTTTCCCATTAACATTAATTTTGTTTACAAATTATTTGCTATAGTTACTAGAGACATTTAATGCTCAAGATAATGATGATGCAATAATTGGTCGATACTTATGCAAATCCTCATTTTTTGCTCCTCCAAGAGAATTTATTTTATATACATCATGGTGTGAATCATTATCAGTTGACTATAAATCAGCTGGTATGTCTCCAAGGTTAATCGCAAGTATATCTATACCAGAAAATATGATTCCTTCATCACCTAACGTTTTGAAAGGAAAATATCGAATTCAAAGCGTTTTATTGACATCATTTGGTTACCGCAAGAAAAGTTGCAAAGTCGAAATAATTCGATATGTTAAATTGTATGATTGTTCAGTTCATTCTATGGATGAACTTAACAAGCAAAGCATTATAAAGATATCTAAACAATTGCATTCTTTTTGTCAAACACAACTACTCTCCAACAGCAAGTGAATTTTTGTTAAGCTGTATCATGTATTTTTATTTTTAGTGCTGAAAATACCTTTGTTGTCATTTTCCATTATTGGTTTTGTTTCTTGATGTGCTGAATTACAAAGTATTGTAGTTCCTTTTTTTATGTTTACCAAATTACAATATTATTATGGCAGAAGCAGAATTAATAATACTATTTTGATTTCCTGTTCATTTTGAATACAATAATAATAATTATTCTTTATTTTTGGGTTTAAACGAAATGAAACGGATTGAATTAACGTGTTTTTTTAATTAATCGTCCTGCAGATGTTCAGATGGACAAGAATTATTGCGGAATAACAATATGCAATAGTCTCAGCTCAGTTAAAAAAAATCATGTAAATATTACTGCTAACGATATTAGTGTTAATTTCTAATCATAGCGTTGGAATAAAACTACAAGAAATGATAAACATTGCTCATTTGTTCATTTGTTAAATAAAGAAACCGTTGAAAAATATCCATCCATTCATCAACATATATAACACAATAAAATACCACAAAATAAAGGTACACATCAAATCAAATACTAATACTATCATTCAACTATGGACTTGATCTCACTTTCAAGAAAAGAATTGCAATCTCTTGCCAAACAGTATGGTGTAAAAGCTAATCTTTCTAATTCTTTATTAATTGAAGAATTAGGTAAAGCAGTTGCACCATCAGAAGCAAGTATTAACCCTCTAACAAATGAAGATATTAAACAAGAGCAAAAATTTGTTGATGCGAGTAATCAATCCAATACTATTACAACTACCAACTCAGCTATGATACCAATCGGTGATATAAATTCTCAGAGAAACACGTCATATCTATGTGGTGATAAAGTTGAAATTATTTCAAACGGTATTTGGATTCCGGCGCAAGTTAAGAGAATAAATAAATCATCCATCCGAGTAACAACTTCATCTGGTGAATTATCGGTAAAAATGAGTGAAATTCGCCATTCAATACAAGAAAGTATCGTTGTGGAAGAGAATCACATTGAGAACGATAATTCTGATTCAAAACAATATGAAGAATTGCAAAGTTTGGTAGAGGCTGTTCAACCAACTAAACCAACTCACAATGATGAGCTGGCAAAGTCTGATAGCTTGAAAGACGATCTTATCAACGTTGAAGAAGTTGCTGCACGACTTGCAGACGATTTTGAAACTGACTTAATCACTGTCATACCTGTTGATAATGAATTACCGCCATATTTGTCTACACTTGATGAAGATACTTCAGTCATATTTGCTCCAATATCCAACGATGATGTTCCAGGAGTTACAATCAAGAAAAACAATGCAAAGTCTGTGTTCAAATCTTCAAGAAAAACAATCGCAAGTACGGCGAAACAATTAGCACCTGGGCTTATTCCAAAGTCTAATAAAGCACAACAAATGCGACTTGATGCTTTGACGCAAAAGCAAAACTCTACTTCAGTTAGTATGGTACATGCACTTAACTATTATTTGTTTTATGTAGTAGAATTGATTGAAGTTTATATCTTGTTGATAGGAAAAAAATAATTCTTCGGTTGTTAATAATACTACCACACCATTTTCTTTTATTACAAAGAGAGAAATAAATAGTGTTAAATCACAAGGAATAGAAAGAAGTGGTGGAAGCAACACTGTCATATCAACCGGTATGAAAGTTCATTCCACTGGTAACATCAAGAGAAGAACAAAAAGTTTTGCTCCACCAGATTTTAGAAAAATTCACGAAAAAAATGCTTTAGCAATGAAATCTATCACTGAATACGCAAGAGAAACGGTAACTTAGAAATTAATTCTTTTTTTCTGAAATGTTTTATTTTGAATTTTCATTTTCTGAATAGGATCCAACAATTGACTTGAAAATGGATTTAGTCATGTATCGTGAATTAGGCTACTCCGAGAGTGAAATTGAAGCAAAAATTGCTTCCAACTCCGTTACTACAGTATTAACTGCTGCTCAACGTGCAGTAGCTGCATTGGACGCAACAAAAAGTTGTCTCTTGTCAGAAAATAAAAAGCGATCAACTTCAACTCTCAAACAGAGACCTATTTCTGACAAGGAAAACAAAGCCATGGGCCAACAAAGAAGTGTTTCAACTTTAAAACAAAGAGTCACAATTAATAAAGAGATCCAAACTAATGAGAGCAATAGAAGTATCTCCGCACCAAAAGTACATCTGAACAAAACCAATTCAGGTACTAAACATCATATTATGCATCATAATGATATAATAACTTCACATAATGTAATGATATAATGATTTTCAGGAAAGCTTGCTGATGCAACCAACCGTAATGAACGCAGAAAAAATTACATGGATGATGGTAACAAGAAGCGACAAACAATCATCGATACAAACAGAAGTATCCCCACTTCAGAAGTATCGATCAAACACATTCAAGATAAACCAACACAAAACTTGAAACACATTTCATTTGAATCATTCTAACTGAATAATTCATCGATTTTGAATAATCAAAATGGTTATTTTATAATGCTAACATACAACTGAAATCCATATTTTCTACTGTAAATGACAAAATCAAATTAAAATAAAACAATTTCTATTCCATTTTAAACAGTTTTTTAAACTAATAACATTCCATTACGGTATTCATTATGTTGCACAACTCATGTGAAACTATTGTATATTTTATTAAAAAAGAAGTCATTTATTAATTGTGCAATATTTCCAATGCTTGATCTTTCTCTTCCATTAATTCCGCGATGGTTTGGTCGATTAGAAACTGTAAATTTTGATGATAGATGTCTACATCAGGGATAATTTCAACTTCCCCACTCATAGCATTTCTTCTACACGGAAAACTGAACACTAAATCATCAGGTATACCATATGAATTATTATCACTTGATATACCCATTGAAAATGTTGTTGATGGATCAATTTGAGGGTTGCACCAATCAGACAAATGCTTTCCTATTGCGGTTGCCGCACTCATCGCACTACTTAACGTCAAGTTTTTGATAATTTCAGCACCACGATTTTGTAATTTGAATAAAATTTGATCATATTCAGCTTGTGTAATATTGTTAACAGCATTTGAAACATCTAAATCTGCATGAGTGGTGTGTTTGATGTAGGCCACTTGAGTCGTACTGTGGTTACCTAAGATATAAACATCTTTGAGCAAATGGGGCTTCAACTTGATTTGCAATTTTTCAGATAAAAATTCGCTCAAGAAACCCCGAAGGCGTTCTTCATCTAATCTAGTTAAACAAGAAAAATTCTTTTTTGGAATGTTGGGTGCGAATCGCATCGCCACCAAACAGTTTGTATTTGCTGGATTAGCGACAACCAAAACTTTGGTTGACGCATTACAATATCTATTAAGTGCTTCAGCTTGCAATTTCATACTTTCAGCATTTTTTAATATCAAATCTTTTCTTTCCATTCCAGGCAATCTTGGATAGCCACCAATCAATATCGCAATCTCAATTTGTGTAAAGGTTTCTTCAATTGAAACTGAAGCAACAACATTTTCAAGTAAGGGATAATTTGAATCTAAAATTTCCATTTTTATTCCCAGCAGTCTGTCTTTAGATTCTGCTATATCAAACAATTTTAATGTAATAGACGTATTTTGTCCAAATACTTGTCCGCTTAAAATAAGAGGAATTAGAGAATAGCCAATTCTACCAGCAGCACCAGTTATAAGTATCGTTAAAGATGGCATTGCTTTTGAATAATTATAGAAAAATATGCAGTAAGTATAATAAATAATGCTAATAATCAATATTGAATATTGAGAGCAATGAATGAATGAATGAATGAATGAATGAATGAATGAATTAATAAAAATTAACGGAGCAAATCAAAAAGGTGCAACT
>VKHH01006396.1:0-20012 GCA_015144975.1 Epipyxis sp. PR26KG
AAATATTCTATAACAATTCCAACATTTATATTAATCAATTATAACTATATATATATCTATTGATATCAAACTAATATGCATAATATGATGAATTTAAGGCATGTTATGGGTGGGGGAGTTAGCGGGACAGGAGCATGCATGCAGTTCCTCGGTGATTTTCATATACTTCAGATTTAACAAAAGAATTATGATAAACAACAAGTGCAAAATATGATTCATGTGATGTGATTTTATTATAGTTAAAACGGGACAGGAGCTGACGTGTAGTTCCACGGCGATAAATAAATAGTTCATTTATTAATTAATATCTAATAAGCCCGCTGGAGCGGGAAACAGTATCTCTTTTCCACCCTCTATGAAAGAGTAAGTAGTAATAGTTCTTCAGAAAAAATTGAAAAATAAAAAATTTAAAGAAAATCATAACCAGATAACCACGTGACAGCAACATAACTATTTCTACTGAGCTTTGTTTTTTCAATAAAGAGTAAATTTAAAAATATTTATGAAAGGTATATACAATAAAAACAAAAGCAAATAAAGTGTCAATTAATTAATTAATTCCTTAAAACATTTTGTAAATGAATATAATAATTAAATCAATTCCGAAACATGATCATATTCGTTTGTGACAAATTTGAAAACATGATCATATTCATAATCAACAAAGACGAAGTCTTAGGCATGAATCTTGTTGCTTTTCTCTCATATCCATGCTATATGCTATATGCTATACTAGACGCCTCAGATCAATTATGTACATCATTTTATCCACATAATACCAGGATCATTTAATGTAATGGATAGTTTGATAAGAAGTCTTCGATAAATTCATCATATTCCTAGGGCTTTGTCTTTGTTTATTCTGCTTCAGGAGTTAACTTTTTATCATTTAACTTTTGGTTTAATTTCATTAATAAAGTAGATAAATTTGCTGCCCAAGGATAGATTGTTAATGCTAGTTCCAGACTTTCTTTGGCTCCAGCTATATCACCTAAATTATGATATGATATCAAAAGGGATTTAAAACAATTATGATGATATATAATGATAGCAACTTAGTTAGTCAAATCATTACAAAATAGCAATTAATAGTTGCTACATGTATAAAATGTTGAGTGAATTATGATTTATAATATGATAATAATCATACCAAGTTTTTCAGCTGAAACTGCTAATCCAGCTAATGCTCCATAATGAGATGGGAACAATTCTAATGCTTTCCTTGCATTTTCATAAACACATTGCTCATTCATATCTGATCTGCTACTCGCTGCTGCCATTTTATTATATGCTTCTGCATAATTCTTATCAATGCTACTCGCTAATTCAAACGCTTTAAAAGCACGAAAATCAAGCCCCCTATTAGAATAACATAAGCCTAATCGCATTAATTTCCGAACATAACCACAATCATGCGAAATCATAATTAACCATGCAAGACTTTCAATCTTTCGCGAATCTTCATATGATTCTGCGATCATGAGTAGTTTCAACAAATCATTTATATCAAATGCTATATTATTATCTTTTTCTTTATCCATTATTGATGAATTCGCATTTTTATTTTCATTATTATTATGATAATTTACTTTACTTTGATAAAATACTTTTCTAATACAATCAATCGTTTCTATGAGGATGCAATCAATTTCATCAAATATTTGATTAATATTATTTTGATTATTTTGGATATTATTACTATTATCATAATTACTAATATTTTCGTTTTCATTCTTGTAATCATTTCTTTGCTTTGAAAAAGATACATTTTCAAGAATTGATTGGGAAACAGGAAAACAATATTGTAACTTCAAAGGAACTCGAAACATACCCTTCGTAGAATCATAGGAATCGAAGTAAGAAGTAATTAAATCATGATCAATTATTTTTTCTTCTGGTTTTATGACAAGTTCTAAATTTTCTTGTGCACAGTAATATGATAGACGATAACTACCTTCACCTAACATACGTTCAACATCACGTTGATCTGGAACAACCTAAGATTATAATATTCGATTATTATTATAATTTTTTTAAGGAAAAGCAAAAGTTTAATAAGAATGATAATATATGAGATGGAGAAAGGTATATAAATAAAAATACAACACTGCTTATAATAATACATTCAAACTTTCAGTAAATTTATTCATAGTATGTCGAATAGCTTACATTATAAAATGGTTGCTCTTGACCAAGCGAAAGATCAATAACTGCTTCCCACCCTATCGTATTAACAGATGGTCTTTGATCATATCCAACCACTACACCACGATAACCGAATTTTTTGTGTCTAACGATTTGTCCCACATTGAATAAAGCAACAGGAATAGCGCTGAATTCATCCAATTTATTAGCTGAAGCATATAAACGACGAAGTTTATCGTTTTTCTCAATTTCTAAATAAATATCATAGTACAACATAAATTTCATATATCAAAGGATTATATATCATTAATGTATCATCTATATTATAAATACATTACATATATTAAATGATCGTAAGTATGATAATATTGTATCTTCAGTAAAAGCAATACTACTTTATATCATATAAATTTTATGTGAACAAGTTAATTACCTAAATTCGTCAAACATTTGTCGACTATTCGAGCTCTAGTAGTTTCGTCAGCATTATTAACATTTTCTATTTCTAATCCATCAAAATAACCTAATCCTTTGTTTTGAAATCTTAACTGTAACATTTGATCACAGAAATTATATAATTTAAATAAACTATCCAGTGCATCACATATATCACTCAAAACCTTACTGTTTGGAGTGGAATTTTCATTTTCGTACCAGTATACTCTGTTTTTGTTAAATGAATTATTGCTAGGATTTATTAAATGTACACCACCTCGATTCAAGATTTGGGAAAATGGCTCAACTTTAGAATTATAATCATTATTTTGAATATTTTTTATTTGTGTTTTACACTTCTGAAATGTATCCAATATATATACTAGGACGTCATTGATTATATACAACCTATTAGTATGATTATTATTATCAAGTATCATATAATTATAAATGCGTATATCTTCAACATTAAGTTTAGTATGATTTATCACAATTTGATCGATTTTATTTAATAAATTAGATATAGTTGAGGAAATTGAATCTTTGAATTGATAAACAGAATTGTTTTTATTCTCTTTACTACTATGGCTATGGCTATTATTGCTTTTTTCTTTTCCGTCAGGTGATGTAAGATGATCTAACGGAAATAAATATTGGATTTGTTTTTTTGGAATAAATGATTGATTTGTTATAACATCAAATCTATCAAAATATAGAGACATATCACTGTTAGTGATTCTTTTCAAATGATTGTCTTCAACTAATTCAAATTCTTCTGCTTTCACCTCCGCTGTACCGAGAAATTTGTTGTCTCCTTTTGATTCACGTTTATCAAAAATATCAGGTAAAATAGTAACGAATTGGAAATATTCCTTTTTATCTTCTGTCATATTAATGCTGATGTCAATATTATCGTCATTGTAAATTTCATCTTCTCTTCGAATCTTCCATTCAATCACAACTCCACGGAATTTATATTTTTTATGATAAACCACATCACCAATTCTGAACTTGGCATATTTTTTGTGTAATTCCACATCACAATTTTTGTTATGAACATCACGGAGTAGTTCTACTTGTTGACTAAACTCTTTTAAACCTCTCAACCCATTAAATGCATCATCTATAAAATCAGCCTTGCCTTTATTTCTTACTAGACCATTGCGAAATAAATAGAAAATTGCTTTGTTGATCCCTTCATGTCCGTACAGTGTGGCAACATTCTTAGGTAAAGAATCCCATATTCTTCCTGTAAAAATCTGCGATTTGTCTACTTCATAGTAAGTTGATATCTACAAATTTAAATGTATTTCTGTAATCAAGTGGAGTACTTGAAAAATAATATTATAAAATATTACCATATGAGGCTGTCTTACTATACGTAAAAATGAACGAAACAATGTGAAGTACATTTTTTTCTCTGCAGCTCGCAGCATCATTAATTGCTGAGTTCGTTTATTGATAGTTTATTAGTTTATTAGTTGATCAATTGTTCCTTGATTCTTTGAAATGGTTGGTTGTTGATGCTTGATGCTAACTTACCATTCTGGTACAATAATGGCAACCAATTGTTGATTAACTTCATTTCCCTGATATTTCTACAACAGAGCAAACAACTTTTTTTGGAAAAGATAATACAGTAATGAGAAAAGAAGATTAACAATTTACCCGAAGTGAATTAATTAATTGATGAAATAACAAAAAAATATCTGGATATAATAACTTGTAATAATAATAATAATAATAGTAATAAAAAAAGATTCAAGGATTCTTGTACTAAAGTTATTTTTGCAACTTACTATAGATATATATTTTATTTATATCTAATACAATATTAAAATATGTCAGAATTGAGTGAAATATCAGCTCGAGATGCAGAAGTATCTTCCCTTTTGACAAAGAAAGATAAAGCAGCCGCTATGAACGTTGCACTTCAAAATCCTCCAGTAAGCTCAAAATCAGAAGAAGCTAAGGTATATTCTAATTTGAAATTGAACATTATTTTAAAAATAAATATGAATCTCCCCAGGAAAATATAAAATTATATCATAATTAGAAACTGATGTTTCTTAGAATCAAAATATACCCGTTTTAATTAAAATTAAATCGTATTATATTAGGATGCAAATCTTGCAGTAATTGAGAAAGTTTTAGCAGTTTTGAATGATGCTGATATAACCAGTATTATCAGTGGATTGAATATTGAACTTGCAGACACATTAATGAAATATATTTACAAACTTTTTGCGAAAACTTCATCCAAAGAAAAACCTGTTAATTATGCTCAACTACTGAAAATTCATGCACAATTAGTTCAGAGAGCTGGATTGGGTTCTATTGTTAAAGCTATGACAGATCGGAAACAAGTATAAATGTTTTCTGTAACTAATAATTTAACCTGAACTGCTTTTTAAATAATTAAATTATGAATTGAACTTAAATGTTTTGTGTGTAAATCTGTGGAACAAATTCCCTCCAAAAAATTTATTTTCAAAGAGAGCAGCTTATCATCACTTCCTTTATTTCAACATAACACCTTGAATAACAACAGAGCATTTAAACAATAATAGTTACATCCTATGTGAAGAGATGGAAGTGTAATAATATAATAAACATCATAATTATAATTTTGAGTGGTATTTTGCTATGTCAGAAAGCAGAACTTTTCTTCTTCCCTTCTGTATAATTGGAACCAAATGATTCATAACAACGTCATTAGCACATCCCATGGCAATTGTAACTCCAGATCCACCATGTCCATAACAATGAATAATATTTAAACTATCACCTATACCCTCATTACTACCGGTAATCGTTTCACTCTCAAGTCTTAACGGAGTTCTACCAGGTCTCAATCCAACCCAGCTAGATAACTATATTGAAATATTAAATATAATAAATATCAAACTCAAATTGTGAATAATAAAATATCATAAATAAATGGGTCAATATTATTGCACACTTCAAAAATTAACGTAAAATTTACCAAATTTGCATCTTGAAGTGAAGGAAATATTTTATAAACATCATTCAGTATGTTGGATGAATCATTTAAATCAACAATTGTATTGAAATCTCCTTTTTGAGCGGTACCTCCAACCACTATTGAGTCAACATTGGGAATGATATAACTGGTGCCGAAGAACCATACATTGTTTATCCACGGAGCTCTACAATAGAATGGAGAATATTCAGATAATGATTTAAAGATTAATACATTTGAAATTAATAGATCGGATATTCATACAATGCATGACATATATTACTATTACCTTAATCTCAAAACTTGACCTCTAATTGGATACATTTGGTCATCATTTAATAATTCTATTGCACCAAGGCCGGTGCAATTAATCACACAAGCTACAGATTTTGTACTATCATTGGTAAGAAATTCATTCAAATCATTCACTTTTCTTTGTTCAAATTCTACTCCTAACAATTTTAGTTTATTGGTAAGATATTGCAAATAATATTTTTGTTCAACAACATATGTGCCAAAAGAGTATCCTTTATTATATTTAGGGTACAATCCCATTGATTTTAATTCTAAATCAGTTAGAATTTGGAAATTATAAACTATATTTTTCCAGAATGGAACTTTCAATTCCTGAGATTCTTCAAACAACTGATAACATGTTAATAATTGTACTCCGGATTGAGAACACTCTCTTTTTCTTAACTCGTGCGCAAAATGTTGAAACGAATAGGCCCCCCATTCATTTATTTTTTCTTCTGATGTACCTAAAACAATGAATCGATTCGTAAATTAAGATAATTGGCTAGTTGAATGCTAAAAAATAAATCACACCTGCTATTTGATATGGTTCCCATAACCCACCACTACCATAAGAAGTAGTTTGCTCCAAAAATGATTCTGATATAACTTTAACGTTGATTGAAACTCCATATACTTCTTTAATTCGTAATGCAACACTTAGACCAACCACTCCCGCCCCGATCACCACAACTTTATCATCAGTGAGCATTTGATCTAAACTATGATGATAATGTTCTGTACAATAAATAAATAATAAATAACAAACACAGCAGAGCAATTGGACTAAGACCTACGAGCAATATCCTACAGTATCGTAGATCCCACCCCGATCACCACAACTTTATCATTAGTGAGTATTTCATAGTGGATCTAAACTATGATGATAATATTCCAGTTCTGTACAATAAATAAATAATAAATGACAAACACAATGCAATTGTACGAGCGTACGAGCAACACCCTACAGTATTGTAGATATCCAGTACTTCTGTATATCATACACAACATAATATCACATCATATATATATATATAATATGCGTTTAGTAACTACTGTACATATCACCTTCTTCTCTTATCTGCTGTACCACTTGTCGTCGCTATGCTATTTTTTATGTTGATATCTTAATGTCTGACGTATCGTACACTTTAATGTTAGAGAATTGAACAAAGTCTTACTATCAAAACAATTATAAATTAAGTAGGTACAATATCAAAATATCGATACGGTATATATTTTGTATATAAAAGTATAAAATAAGAAATAAAAAAAGGGGAGTTTTTTTTTTGTATATTTTTAATTGATGAGTGTCGCATTTTATTTACGGAAGAAAGCGTGGAGCTTAAGAGGGATCTCTGTTATGTTCTATAGCTTGTTCCTCTTGTTTAGTTTAATTGACATGATTTTGCTCATTAATTTATTCATTCATTCATTCTTTTAATTAATGATTACAATGCAAGCAGAAATGATAAGCAAATTTAAGAAGGCTCAAATCGAGCAGTGAGTTGGCGAGCAGTGCCTAAATGAACGGCAAAACTTAGGCGACCGTCAATTAGTTGAGCAGCTAAGTAAGGGGGGTATCAATAATGGCTATTTTGGCTTTTATTATTATCCCCCCACCGTTCGTTATAATCCGTTACGAGCTACTAAAAAATGGGAAGAAAAACCGATACGCAAGAGAAGAGGTTTAGAGCAAAATTCACAGCAAGAGAAATTTTCTTTTTCGTTATTCAATTCAAAAGGTAGTAATTTATGGTTATTATTCTATCTTATCAATACAGAATGGTTTAAATTATAATTACATCTCAATGTTGTCTTAAATACAATCATGAAAAACTATATGTTATTCGCTACAAACAATGGTTTTAAGTTGATGAATTGAATGGAAAATAAAAGAAAAATTTCTCTTTAATTTTGTTCTCGTTATTTTTTTTGGTGTTTCCGTACACACGTTTTTTCTGAATTTGGGCTGAATGTTTAATAATATAAAACGATGTTGTATTTTTTTTAAAACCATGTCTCGTAGAATTGACCCGTAACACTACGCTATAAAATTAGCAATTTTTTTGAGGGTTTTAAGTGGAAAGGAGTTCGTTTATATATAAACTCTAAAATCGGATCTGTTTCAGTTTAACAAAAACTTTAAAACACCGACCGACCCACCCCATATTGTTGTAAAAAAATACCAGTATAATAATAATACGGAATAATAAAATATTAAAATCTTTAATTTACTGATAACCATGCTGTAAACTTGTTATGAATTCATGTCGATCAAAAAGCTGTATTTAGAGCAAGAAAAATGCTAATAAAAAATTGGATATTATTAATTAACAAGCCAAAGCAAAGGATTGGTAAACAAATTAATTCATACCATGAGTGTCTAGTAATCATATTTATATTTTATTAATTCTATGCCGAAAAATTGATTCACTGATTCATTAAGCATGTATAATAATTGGTTGAAATTGTCAAAATAATGGGCAATGAATTGTGAAATAATAACATAAGAACATAATTATTACTCTAAAAATATTACCGGTATATTCAATATTCAAACAATATGAGCAACTTTGCTTCTTACATTCGTCCTCCTTTTCCAGATCCTAGAAAATGGAGTACTTTAAGCAGTGGTGATTCAGTATTAGATGCTTGGATGATTCCATCAAAATGTTTTTATGAACACAATTATTCAGTGTTTGAAACCAACAAGGAAAAAGATTATTGCTGCGCAGATGAAGAATTATTAAGTTCTCAAAAAATTGAAATATATAATTCAACTGTGGTATTGGATGAAAGAGATACAGAAGAAGTTTTGGTATTTGATGAATATTGGGCTGAAAGATTTTCGAAGACCTTGAAGAAAGTAAATAAAAGGAAACGTAAGGAACGCAAGTTAACTCGCAGATTATTACGATCCAATTTAAGTAATGATGATTGAATCCAACTTTTTCCCATTTTTTCGCGGATACTATTAATTGATAACCTTTTATTGTTTGTAATTTACTGCAAATTAATACAGTGTGGTTTTTTCAGTGATGATAATATTTCATTTCTAAAGGCATTCAAATAATTTTACGTTTATATTTTCATCATCAATATTTTCATTAAATTAAATATAAAATTTCCGCTATTTCAAAACTTTTGGTTCAATTGCTGATGATAATCCATGTTGCATTGATAGTTCTTGAGGAGTTTTTCCATCCGAAATTCCAGCATCAATTTGCAAACGCTCTAATTCTTCCACTGCCGCCTCTCGCTGAACCTGAAATAATATTAACACTCATATTATTTCGATATATAATTACATTGAATTAATGGTGAATTAATGACCTCTAATATTAAAGGAAGCGCAGCTATTATTCCTGTGGTGACTATAAACCAACCAATGTGGCGACTTGTCATGTATAACTGTATAGAGAAACAACTCAAATAAATTTTACATATAACAAAATTAATCTGAGCATGTGCAGATGAGATAAAATCTAATTTTCAATTCTTTTCTTACCCAACTAATAGCACTAGGTACATTATCTTGAATATATTTTAATGAACTTCCCCAAAAAGAAGGTTTCTGAGATTTATCTTTAATAAATTCTCTTAGTTTTGACATATTTATCTTCAAAATTTGTTGGAAACTTGTTCGTTTTGCGGGTATGAATTAGTCTCGAAAATATCAATTTCACTATTATCTAAAAGTAATCAACGAAATATATAACCAAATGATTTTTTTTTGAATAGAATTATAGTGGCATCACGTAAAAAAAATGAAAAATGAATAATTGATCCTTCATCTAACTTACTGTGTACACTATTAAACTACATATTGTATAATCATACTGTAAATAATATAAAATAGCAAAACCAAACAAATATGAAAAAATAACATATAAATGTGAGGGAAAAAAATATAACATATTACAAATAAGATAGTAAGAGTTTTCATTCACCAGATTATAACTATCCTATAAATCACAAAAACTGCATGTAGACTATGTGTAATTTCCGCGTAACTACAGTATTTTGCTTTTTATTGCTGGTATTATTATAGTTGAGAGAATCCCGAATTAATTAATGTATTAATGCACAAAAACACTCCCGGAACTTCGGAGCGGTGAAATAAGTGTAAACGAAAGATTCACATTCGATGCAAATGGAATAAAGCCTTCATTATAGAATCTTAATTAAAATCGTCGTAGTATGACATAATATGAAAACCTTAAACCTAAATCAAACCGGAAAAGCCCCTGAGTGGTTTGTTGAATGAAAATCAAACGACATTTTGTTCATCAATAAATAAAATATAACAACAGAATGTTGGAGTCGTCATTATACTATTAGTTTATTCACAATAAGCAACGATGAGATCGTTTATCGTCTTTCTTGGACTACTTGCATGTGCAAATGCTTTTCGATTCATCCCAGTGCAAACCAAAGTCTTTGTAAGTGTAAGCCAAGGCATCAGTCGAACTATTGTCAGAATGAGCGATGAACCAAATACTAAAATAATTCCAGTAGATAAGGGCAACATTGAAAGTGCAGCAGCAGTTACTGGTGGCATATTAGGATTGGTTTTGGGTGGTCCAATTTTGGCGGCTCTTTTTGCAGCAATAACTAATTATGTAGCAAAGAAAGAAAATGAATCTGGTGAAGCAATTCGTGGAGTCGGGAAAACTGTTGTGGAATCAGTAAACTTCTTAACCAAATTAAATGCAAAATACAATTTAAGTGGTAAAGTTGGTGAATCTGTTACTAAGGCTGTTTCCAACGTTGAAAAAGATTCAGATGTTGTTTCTACCGTTTCTACCACAGTTACTTCAGCAGTATCCAAACTCGACGAATTAAATAAAGAATTTGATCTTCTTAATAAAGGCAAAGAAATAGCTATAGCAGCAGGTACGCTCTCTGATGCAGCATTGGACAAATTGATTGAGTTGAACGCTAAGGTAATTTTACAATTTGATATAAGTGTTACAATTATTCATAATACACAAGTGGACAATTATTTATTGCACAATCAAGTGTTACTTATTTTGCGTATTAATCACTATTTTATCGTGTTTTATAATATAGTATGACTTTGTTGAGACCTCTAAAACTGCCGCAACAAAAGTTGTTGCCAAAGTTCAAGAAACTGCTGCCAAGACTACAACATCAGAATAAATCAAAAATGCCGTTTAAACAATTATAAATAATAAGATATCAATAATATAATTTATTTAATCAACAATGAAATTTTGAAATGATTACCTTGGCTTTTGGCAACACGAATTGTATTCTTGTGTTTTTAGTTAAAGTATTAGTTGGATGTTTTCAACTGATACTGATTTCCACGAATTACTCCAAAAAATCAGTATAATGATACAGCTTGCACCAAATAATTAATTTATGTGTATGCATCAAACAGTGAGTTTAGATTCTATCATACAGTTTTCCGAATTGTTTATTAATGTTCATTTGATACTGATCTGAATGGATTTATTTATCCAATATCATGAAAATGGGTCAAATTCTTTTGATTCAATCGATATGAATTAGCTGTTTTAAACGACGACTTCGTAACGAAGTCCCCTTTGTAAAATCTTCCAACTACATACACAGAAGAAGAATTTTAGGGTTAGTTTATCAAACAGAAGAATTTCGTATAACTTTAGCCCACATTCCAAAAGTGTTGATCGGGTGTTTTTGTACTGTACTTGCCTACATTTATCTATAATATGATTTCCGATTTCTTCAGCGGTTAATCAATTAATTCCAAATAGAAATTTCGGACGGAAGGAAAATGAAAAAGAAGTGGCGCAAAAAAAAAATCAAACATCTTTTGAAATTTATTAAGTAATGTAGAGAGACATATCCAACAATTGTACGGGGTGTGTATAAAGTAATGAACATGAAATTATTCTAACTAATATAGTCACGTGAAACAGCACTACAGCTGTAGCAATTCTTTAATTAAGTTAAGCATGGGTTTATTGGTAGAAGGAAAAGCTTTGACACCTGCAGAGCTAAATGAAAAATTAAAATATATCCGTGATCATGGTAAGATAATTAATAAGTTTAGTTTGACTAAGCTGATGCAAATATTAATTAATTAATAATCTCAATACAACAAACAACAATACAATGTTTAGGTATACTACAGTTTTTGGAAACTTGGCATCGTGTCAAGGATATTGCAGATGACGAATTGAAGTTTGGTGATGAAATAGAATGTGGAATATTTGTTGTTGATTCCGAGAAAAAGAATGTCAAATTATTCGTCAACGCTGCTTTGGTACTGTAGTTCTAAATTATTTATTAGTTTTTTTTGTGTCAGATAGTTATATCAATTAGTAAATTTATTATTGGATATACTGTAATTGATATCCATTATCATATCAAGTCAATAATTATTATTTTGATAACGTAATTGATGTAATAATAATGAAGCTATTAAATGTTGATAATATCTATGAAAATAATAATTATCAGTATAAATATTATAACAATTATACTATTATAATATAACACTAATGTAACTAATGTATAGTTGCGACAAAAATTGGAGGAGAAAGAAACGGCATTATTGCATGAAAGCGAAGGTGTAACCTGGCATCCTGAATTTGGTGCATGGATGATAGAATCAACTCCTTCTAGGCCGTATAATAATTATGTTTCTGACTTGCTTCGGGTAGAAAGAAATATGATTTTGAGAAGAAGAAGACTTTTGGCAATGATTGGTGATGATAAGATTGCTCCAACGGTAATTATTATTATGATTATGATTATTTATTTTTTAAGAATAATAAATTTTTATTATTTTGCTTGTTTATATATACCACAGGTGACGTGCTTTCCGATGTTAGGTGTCGGTGATTTTATACATGATCCACTTCCTTTTGATGCACCGTTTTCACTGTCTATTTACGTACCTGACTATATTATAAATCCTCATCCAAGATTTGCGGCATTAACTGAAAATATTCGCACAAGAAGAGGCAGCAAAGTAGATATCAGAGTTCCGTTATTTCATGATATTTATACTCCAGAATTCAATATAAAGAATAGCGAAGTCAAGAATTCAGTTCATGATAACAAACAAAATGGAGTTATTTTAGAAGAAGACCAATCCATTCATATGGATTGTATGGCATTTGGAATGGGAATGTGTTGCTTGGTAAGATATGAATATCAGTAATTTATATGAAAGTATAAGCTATTGAATATCATTTATATTATTTTATATTGAACAGCAATGGTTTATATGTTGATTCTGTTTCAAATGTTATTGTTCGAATTTATAAGACTGTAATTCTAGTTTTGCAGCAATTGTTTAAATATGAAATTATTTCTTATAGCAAGTTACATTTCAAGCCCGAGATGTTGATGAGAGTAGATATATGTATGACCAATTAGCTGTATTAGCTCCAATCATGCTTGCAATGACTGCTGCATCTCCAATATTCAAAGGCCGTTTAGCTGATATTGATTGTCGGTGGAATGTGATTGCACAGAGTGTGGATGATAGAACACTATCAGAAAGAGGATTATTCAATAATTCTATTGAACATAATGACCAATCATCTCATATTAATGCACTGATGGTGGGAGGTGGTATAACTCTTATTCCAAAATCTAGATATGATTCGATTAGTACTTATATTTATCATTGCAATGGTGATCCTTTATGTAAAAGAACTTTTGAGGTTTATAATGATATCCCTTGTCCTGTGGATGAAGATATAAAATCTCAATTGAAAAATGAAGGAATCGATGAGAATCTTGCTCATCATATAGCTCATTTGTACATAAGAGATCCTTTAGTAGCATTTCACGGTAATTAGTTTGATCACATTTTACATTTTATTCATTAGTGAAAAATTTACTTCAAACAAAATAATGTATGAACATGCTAAATAATTATCGATGAAATATCGTGTTTTTATCAGGTAAAATTGAAGAGTTGGATGATTTAACATCTACAGATCATTTTGAAAATATTCAGTCAACTAACTGGCAAACATGCCGTTGGAAACCACCTCCACCTCGTATTCTCCCATCTGACCCGCACATAGGTTGGAGAACTGAGTTCAGATCAATGGAAGTACAATTAACTGATTTTGAAAATGCTGCTTTTACTGTTTTTATTGTTTTAATTACAAGGGTTGTTCTTGCGTTTGATTTAGCTCTTTATATTCCACTTTCTAAGGTACTCACATATTCACATTCGCCTTTAAAAGGTTTTTACTGTTGTCAAATCTTATAGGTTGACGAAAACATGAAACGTGCACATGAGAAAAATGCGGTGAATAGAGAACGATTCTTTTTTCGTAAGTATGTGGCACCCCCAGAGGAAAATTATAATTCGACATCGTCCTCAACTAATTTTGGAGCTAATGTAACAACTGTTAATGATAATGCATCTAAGATTGATACTAAAACTAGTGACGTAAAATCTCAGAAGTCTGATTATGATTCTATTCATAATTCAACTTGTTCAGTAAGTATTATTCGATAAAAATAGATAAGTATTATAATGATACTATTATTATGATATTATTACAGGGAATTGAGCTTGATCCTGAAGATTTCTTTGAGGAAATGACTATGGATGAAATATTCAATGGTAAAGACAGTTATTATCCTGGTTTGATTCCATTAGTTTATGCATATCTGGAGTATATCAAATGTGATAACGAAACGTTTCAAAGAATCGATCAATACTTAATTTTCATTAAAAGGTAACAATTTACCATTGACATACTCTATATAATCCTATTCTTTATGCCAGTATAGTATAATGATAATTATTATTATCTGCCGTTTCAAAATTATTGTGATTGTTATTGTTAAGCGCACATTTTTAATATGCATTAGGCGCTCAAAAGGTGAGCTTTTAACCCCTGCAACGTGGATGAGAAATTTTGTTCAATCACATCCAAGTTACAAGCAAGACAGTATAATAACACCTGACATAGCTCATGATTTAATGGTTACTTGCCATGGCATAGGCAGTGGTGCTATTAGATGTCCAGATCTATTGGGAGATGTCGTGATTGAAAGGTAAGAGGACATATAAAATATTAATGTGAACTTTTACAAGAGGTGTTCAATTATGTATGAACTGCCTGTGGAACGGATTCTATAAATTTTATTGTGTACCGTTTCATAGTGTTAGAGAAGAGAAGATAATATAATCATAGTATCATAAATTATATATCATAAATTATTATTATTTTTCATTTATGTAGTGTACGAAAAGAAGAAGCATACAGTCAACTACTTCGTGGTAGATTATCAAGTGAAGAAAGATCTGAATTAGTGAAGACACTCATGAATCGTGGGTCAATAAATCGCCCTAGAAATGCTTTAAGAGGAAAGACTATTTCTAGAATGAATTCTAATCCCGGTCCATCTGATAGCAATTTAAAAAGTGATGTCTAGTAAATCTAATGATTTGTAATATTGGATTGCATTATATTCTAAAATTTTGATTTAATTAAGATTTGGAGTAAAAATGAGATAATATTCTGTGCGATTTCTTGCTAGAATAAAGAACAAGTTAATTTTAATGTTACATCGTTGGGTTTGAATATCTTATCGTTTTATTGTTTTGAAATGACAACTGATGAATGTGAGGTAATGAGATGATGATGATAAGCAAGACTATTATTAATAATCCAATGTCTTATTCCAAAATTCCAAAGAATTTCATTTCACACATCAATTAATAAAATTACAGCTACATTAGATGACAAAAAGAATATTGAACAGCAAAAGGATCAAGGGTTAGTTTTAGAGCACTTAAAATTTCGTTTAAAAAAATTTTTAGACGCAAACCGTTAAAAATGTAAGAGAACTATAAAACAAACTTTTAAGAGCTCGCAAACTCACTCAAATCTTACAATTATGACGTTTTCCATATGTCAAAATTTCAACCACCAGAAGTCTATCTATGATGATATGAAGAAAGGTATGGCAGCTTCACAAATAAAACTCATGAATTTAGATTCTAGATCTTGGGATCCGGAGTTTCATTTATTCATTCATGATACCAGATAAAACCTCTCCAATTTTCAAACTGCGGATGACTGGTTGTGAACTCCAACTTCACCTTTAAACATTGCTAAAACTTTTGTTCCAGTAATTTTTGATTCTATTGAACTATTTTCTACTGATGATATATCAATTTGATGTACAGTAGACAAAATCCAATTTTGTAGGTAATGAGCAATTTATAAAATATACGTTGGAATCCGCAACCACTCAATTGGTGTTTTCATTTTTTATTTAATTCATTCATTCATTATATGAATTCTCAGCAGGGGGTTTAAACTATATATATATATAAGCAGGGGGATAACGGGACAACCTACAACTATCACTACTTTTTATTTTAGTCAATATATGATATCTTTAAAGTTATTCCCGTTATTTTCATATAAGTTACATACTGTAAAATAATCCGTGAAATTACATTACCTTGCGTATATTATTGTGAATTCTTCTTGGAATAACTTAATTTTAAGAATTAATTAAATTATAAGCAAAACAGCAAAACTACTATAAATTGTAGCGCATTAATGTATGTTATATTGTAATTAGTTCAAAGTCTTGATTTTATTGCAATTGCGATATATGGTGCAATCGCTGTTGATACTCCTTTCCAATCGTATTAACGCATTTTCAATACGTAAACTTAAAAAGCGTTCAATCATACTATGGTTGAACCCATCAAAGAATCTTATAAAGCCTCAAGATACCTATAACTTATCAACGCATTTGTACAGTAATACAAAAAGTTTTCATACAAACTCAAAAACAAACTCAGATGCTCTCAAAAATGGTAGTAAAGTTACAGATATCGAAGAAATCTCGTTTGAAAAGAATACTGAAAACAAAATTGTTAATAGTGAAAATGTTGATATTTTGAATCAAAATAGTTCTGATGTTGTAGCGATTTGCGAAGATGATATAGATTGGGATGAGTTAGCTAGAAATAATGAAATTGCTACAAACATAAACGTAAATAGCAGTGTTGATACAACGTCAATTAACAGGATTAGAAATAGCATTAAGGATGTGAAGCGATATGATGTTGAAGATAATCATAGCAATCAGAATACTTTTAAAAGTGCTAAGAAATTAAAGCCAACCCAGTCATTAAATATAAAAGCCCCTTTAGTTTTTGATACAATGACGGATGAAATTTTTGAAAGAATGTTAAAAAATCAAGAAAAATATTTAGATACAAATATAATTGTTAATGATATAACGGATGGTCTAAACCATACTTCATCAAAAAAGTCAGAAATAATTGTTAATACTGATAAAAATCATGATGATGGCATCGTATCAACTCATAAAAATGATGAGACTAAAAATCTTAATGTTACTAATGATAATAGCACTGAGGTTATTAGTGAGAAGTCAAATGGAAAAAAATATTTGAATACTGATGCTTTAACCGATCAACCTCATTCGTTTGGTGGACGATTACTAATGGATCCTATTGGTCTTGTGAAAAAGGTGATTCATCCAGCTGTTATTAGAATCATTCGAGATAATAATAATAATTATAATAAAAATGAAATACATAATAAAGATATCATAAATAATAATACTTATACAATAGAAAAAGCAATGATTAATGCTTATGAATTGTTAAAAATATTAAATTCTAATAATCATAATGCATTTGAAAAGTCATTGAAACATTCTGTTCATTTTGGTCATTCTTCACCAAGAGTTGAAAAATATCGTCAAGAATTTTCAATAAATTGTATTCGATTATTAAAATCAATTAATAATGAAAAAGATTTATTAAATTTTGTTGCAGTAATGTCAATATTTGTACCACAAAATAAATTCATTTGGTCAGAATATGATACAATTTTATGTGATAAAATACAAGATTTCAATGCAATTCAAGTTGGTTTATTAGCTGTTCATTCAATAGCAATTTCTCAAAAAATATTAACATTTGAAAATTTTAATTTACCTGTACTTGTATATGATATGTTGAGCTATAATAACAGAAAAATGGATAAAAATTTCTATGTTAATAATAATAATAATAATAATAATAATAATAATAATAATAATAATAGTGATATTATTAATGACAATAATCATATGAATAGAAGTTCATCTAATTTATTTGATTTTGATACGAAAGCTTATTTTGATGCATTGAAAAATAATATCAATAATGATAACACATCAAATAATTTACAAATAACATCATTTCAACAAGTTGAAGAATCATATTTACTTGAACAATTATCATTAAAATTTCAATTTATTGATTATTATGTAAGCAAATGTTTGAATAAAAATATTACTAATGAAGATGAAAAAGTATTTACATTAACAAAATACAATTTAAAAAGAGCATTTGCATCTGAATTATTTGGACATGCTCTTGAATTATTATCATATTATCATCAAAATAAAATCCCCATTTCAATAATATCATTATCATATTTATGGGATTATACCAGCCGTTTCGCTTTAGCTACCTCATATCCTCTTTATCAGAAATTATATGATATTATTTATTATTCAATTAGAGCTGATCCTAACCAACTCTTAAATAATGAAACAATAGTATTATCATTATTAGAATCTTTAGTACATATTGATTTTAAACATTTCGAATTGATTCATGAGGTTATGATTATTGTTTATAAATATGGTATAAAGTATCAAAATATTGGTTTAAGACTTTTTAATGCATTAGTAGAATTAGAACAAACAGAATATGCTGTCATAACATTAGATAATCTTATTAAAATATCAATGAATGATTCAAATTCAATACATAAACAAATATCGAAAAATACTTTTATGGATTTATCAATTGAAGCAAAACGAAGATTATATACATCATTACTTGCTTCTACTACCATTAATAATAATGATAATAATAATAGTATTATTAATAACAATAATAATAATAGTATTATTAATAACAATAATAATAATGAAGCGAAATTAAATTCTGTAGTAACAGATAATTCATCCATCGTAGCTACTAATGATCGCAGTTTATCTGATTTAATATTAGCATTATGTTGTTTTAGTGTATTAGACAAAAACACAGAATTTTATAAATTATTTGAAAAAATCGAAAGTAATGTTATACCAAAAATCAAAGAATATTCACCAAAAAATATTGTTGCCTTATATCATTGTTATGCTAATATTGGCCGATTTCATCCATTAATTGTCCAAGAATTAGATAATATTGTTTTAAAAAATATGGAATTATTTGAAAAACATGAAATTATGACTATTTTATGGGCATGTGCACGATTAAATAATCAATCAAAAATAGCAAAACAATATCAATTAAAATTTTCTAAAATTGTATTAAATTATTATAAAAATATTCGTAATCATTCACAATTTGGTCCATCAACACAACATAATGTAGCGAGAGCATTATGGTCATTAGCAGTATTACAAATAATTGAATATGATCATATCAAAATTGCAAATAATTTATTTGAAATATTCAAAAAAAAATCTCATAAAATGAACTTGAATAATAATGTTAATCATAAATATAATAATAGAAGTGCTATTCTTGATGGTATTCCTGAAAGTTGTATTCGTCAAATGCTTCAAGCAGTAGTTGAAGTGAAATTAAAGATGAAAAATGAACATAATAATCGACAAAATCAAAATAATAATAATGATAATAATAATAATAATCGACAAAATCAAAATAATAATATTAATAAAAATAATAATCGATATGAAAATGATTATGAAATAATAGAACTGAATCGTATTTATAAATTATGGCTTGAATTAAATGATAGATCAGCGATGTTTTTAAATAATCCATATAGTTCACATACTCACAAAGCAGTGTCTCGGCTATTGAATCAAATGTCTATAATTCATGAAAATGAAAAGAAGATGCCTAATGGATACATTGTTGATATTTTTATACCATCATTACAAGAATTTTATGAGATGGAAAATGAATATGATAGTTTTGTCAAACAAAAAAAGGATCATTCGAAAGGATTTGTGCTAGAAATAGATGGACCATTTCATTATGAGTCATACCATTTGGTAGGGTTTAATAATAATAATAATAATAATAATAATAATAATAATAATAATAATAATAATAATAATAATAATAACAATAATAATA
>VKHH01006397.1:0-20010 GCA_015144975.1 Epipyxis sp. PR26KG
TAAAATAAAAATTTTTAACGTCTCTTCAGCGGCCATAATTTGGTATTGACAAATTTTGGGGGGTCCTTAAATATGGCACTAGACGGTACAATATTCACCGGAGCCACAAATTTCTCAACGGATTTCAAGGTATGTTTTAATCTTTAAGACCATTTACCTAATTTAACCTATAATATTAATTAATTTATCAATCATCAATTTTTTTCAATTCATTCATTTCAAATTTACTTTTTAAATTTATTTATCATATGGGTTCAAATATGTCTCCTTACGTAAATTAAGCTTTATTCATTCACATTCAACTTAATATATCATATACGTAACATCTTAACGTAATTTAATTAATTGATGAAAATTAAGTGAGCAAATCGCATCAATTTGATCTAGACTGGAGGAATAAGCTTAAGAAAACAAGAAGCCCTCTTATGCTCATTTGCTCGACATCATTTTTTCATCATAAAAAAAAGAAAAATAAGGGGATTTAATAGTATCAGTAGTAGAATAGCAGCATTGACATAGCGTTTAACAGATTTAAACCATTCATCACTGTAAAAACAAAAATGAAAGCTAACAATGTTTTCGAAACACGCGAGACAGAAAGGTTCTTTCAAAAATAAATAAACAGCTCGTATCTCTTTCATATTATTGTTGCAATGTTATATAACAGAAACTTGAAAAATAATTTTCTTCAAATAATATTTGCAAACAGCCATTGATTTATATTCTTGCTTATTTCATTATCCGGTACTGGTTTTTCGTCAACAAAAGAAAGAGAGAGACCGACAAAAATACAAAACTTAATAAAATAGTAAGATAGAAGATTAGCTGCTGCTCTATCATAGAGAGAGCATGTAAGTTATAATAAAAGAGTATTGTAAACTTATTTATATCAAAAGCTATCTTTTGATTGGATAATTTTGAAATGTAAAAATATTAAAGTGATGCTGTTTTAATTGCACGTAACCACAGCAGAAGCTCATCTAGAGTATCGCATTGAAACGTTATATATTCCATATCATTACTATAAGTAAAATCATCAATAATTGTAAAGTCTATTTCAGGACCATTTTGACTATTCATCTCTCTCATCTGCAGTCTAAATTGTAAATCAGTTGGGTTAAATAAAACACGACAGTTCAAATTCTTATCTAACTGTATCCCATCACTCATTTCATCTTCCAAATATTCATCTATTTCATTCCAATACTTTAAAGAATAATTAATTAATTTTATCCCTGAGAGATTTTTATCATTTCCTTGGTTCTTGACAAATAATTTCTGATCTTTATAACAAATATCTTGGCTTTGATTGAAATTCATGTAACCATAGCAATTAATTGTACAATACGTTGCTTTAAACATTGATTCAGACAAACTCAGTTTCATAATAGTACCTTCATGAACAATCAACCCACGCAAATCATTTAAATTGAAAGAGTCACGTTTGTATTTTGGTGACAGCACTACTGTTTTTGCAATAGGCTTGGGTTTTATCAATAATTTTGTTATTCCCAAAAAGATACTTTTTTTATTTTTTCTCTGTGGTATATTTTCATCTAAATTGCTAGATAATTTGATAGAATCGGTGGAAACTCGACCTATGTTGTCATTTTGTTCATGCACTGGATTAAATACATCTTCTTTTTCTTCATCATCGCTTAAATCGTTCATACTCATAATTTCGTCTTTATCCCACCAAAATCTGAGGTATATCCTTTCACAAAAGTAAATCCAGTAATAACAAACGTAAATAACCGCAACGGAAGATAAAGAAGCTGATTGAAGGTCCATAACTACCCAAAACGATACAATTGTACTGATTTGGAAAAAAAATATCATCAAAATAAAAGATATAATAACATGATCCTTTTCAACATTCAGGAACTTCGTTGCTTGCGCCATCGAACCAAGAGGTCCATTTAAGGCCAAGCCAGGACCCAACACAAATAGCATCATGCTAGTTAATATTACATGAACACATGCAGCAATTGTCAAAGCTGATGTTACATAAAATACATCCAAAACAACTTTAGCAACAACTGCTGGGTAATTATGATTTATTCCATTGTGATCTTTATCTTGAGTGAACACTCCATAAACAAATCCACCAATTATAGCAGCTTGGGTACCAAGAGCAATATTGAGATTGTTATAGTAATGAAGTTCATTTGATTTTATTTGAAGCAACCCCTTATTTGTTTGATGTATCAGTACTTTTTGATCAGCTCTGTTCATAATTGTACTTATTGTACTGTAGTTCTTTCAACGATTCCAGATATATAATTAAGCATATATTAATAATCAATGAAAAGCAATTCTTTCATTCATTCATTCATAATAATATGGGGTCCTTGTTATGTTTTTTAGCTTTTTCCTCTTGTTTAGAACTGGAACAAATCAATTATCAATTATTTTATATTTATAAGATAGAAATTTGTCCCAATACGGTAACTTCAAATCATTAACAATTGAAATAGTGTCTGTTCGCAAATACAACAATCAATGTATAAATATAGCTTAAGTATGTGGTAAGCAATGCTATTATCATCAGTAAGTTGTAAATTTTCGTTTCATAGAAAAAGGGGTGGGGAAAGGGGTGGGGAATGTGATGACAAGTAAACCGTTTTTGCTGTGCTGCTGCTGATGAGAAGGAACATTCCATTGAAAAGTTCATAAGATTTATATGCTATGATCCTGCATTAATATGATAAAATTATTAGTTGAACAATAATCTGTTATACAGAATATTTAATTACTGGTGTAATGTCGTCGCAACCTGCCAACAATGCCAACAATCCACCTTCTGGACCGGCTGGATATCATGATCATCATTTTAAATCAAATTATATAGAGTCACATTATAAATTAGCGAAAAATCAAGCTATAGCATTTCTGTTCACCATTGGTGCAAAGGCGATAGTTTTAGTTGAACAAAATAGCAATAGTAACCGTGTTTCTCGTACAAACTCACCTCCCAAACAACACAGCACAAAAGCCTTTGATATAAAACTTGATCCTTCGAACGAAAATTCAAGCAAACATGTTGAAATCCATACAAAATCAGTAAAAACCTGCAAAATATTTGAAAATAAAAATAGCGAAGAATCGAACACGAGTCGAACTGTAAGTGGATTAAATGAGGAAGCTCAGTTGAAGAAGGATATGATATATGAAGAACACATCAAATTGTTACGACGAAAAATTTATGATAAACCTGGTGTTTTAGTATTAAAAAATTCTAAATCGGGTAATTTTCGCTTGATGCATTTACGAGTGAAAAGTTATTGGCATGGAATATTTTTTAAATGGTTAACAGCAAACAATCAACAACGAAAATTTAAATTGAATGATTCATCTTTAGCAGTTGTTCCTATTGTTAGCAAATCTGTATTTGATATAATTCAAAGTTTATCACCAAATAAAGATGAAATCACATTTTCAACATTTATAACATATTTGAAATCACTTCGAATACCATCAAATAAAGTTGAAGATAATTCACTTCCAATAATAAGATTTAAAAATGGTAGCAAAAGTTTTGATGTGAAATTTCGCACAATAACTGAATTTGAAGCTTGTTTACAAATAATAATTAATTTTCATCCTTCACTAGAATTTCTTGTATGAGAATCGCTCATCAATATTATTCTTCATCTGTTCACCCATTGATTCTTCACAAAATTAGAATCTTACACAATATAAATAATGTTCCAATGTAGAACAAGTATATGATTTAATATTTGTAGTCATTCTATAATAATATTGTTTGTTTCATCGCACGGTATAATATTCATAATACTAATGATTATAAATAATAATAATAATATTTCATAGCTTATTGTGAGATGTGTTATTTGCTGACACTTGTATGATGTCATTGATAAACTTGTTGTTAAACAATTTTATCTCAAAAAAACACTTATTATCTCCAATGTGTTATGTAACATTTGCGTTTTTTTCTTCCCCAGTTCTCTTGTGTTAAACATAATGAATGCACACTCCCTGTTTGTTTGAGCTAAACTATCATTTGTTTTAAAAATAAATAAAATATGTATTTTAAAATAATGCTCTTGTTTTCAGTATGGAATTTTTTTATTATCAACCAATTATTGATATTTTCCAAACATATAATTCACAGATCATTGGAAAAATCATTAGTCTAAAAAACAAGATTTTAGTTTCCATTCATTTAAAAAAAACATTTGCTTCAGTTTTCAACACAATTATTTTCTTGCTGTAAGAACCCACACGAACAAAATTAAAATAATAATATTATATCAATTTTCTCTTTTATCGAATAAAATATGTTATTATTATAAATATTTGTTTGATATAATATTATCTTTATTAATATACTAGTAAGTTATCATAGATATGAAACAAATCCAACACAATCAAACAAATAAAATTCAACAGTTGATGTGTTATGAATATTAATATCATCATTATCCAGGTTATCATCATCTTGGTATGAAAGTTTAATTTCATATTTATATATTTTACATGATAAAAACATAGACATTATTTCACTTATTAATAATGATAAATCTTTTCTTCTTTGTTCAAAACAAAATATTAATCGACCATATGATTCACAAGTTAGAGTAGAAATAATCATATATTTTAAATTTTCGAAATTTTCTTCATGATAAAACACATCAGCCATAATAATCAAATCAAATTTATTATTATTTGAAATTGAAAGAAGATTAGAGGTTAGTTGATGACCCCATAATCCTTCTACAAGGTATATTTTATTATTATTATCATTTAAGGAAGAAGGGGTTGTTTGAGATTTATGATAATTATTTGATAAATTTTTTATAAACATTTCATTTGTTTCTATTAATATATTCTCAATTGGTAAGTTTAGTTGTAAACATTGATAAGTGTGTGGAATTACTGATGTGATTTCTTGAATAAAAACAGAACAATTTAAACGATAACAAATTATTCCAGCTAATGCTGTACCTGCACCAAGCTCTAAAACTTTAAAATTATTATTATTATTATTATTATTAATATTATTATTATTTGTCGTATTATGTTTTAAATGTTCATCAATATAATAAGATAATATCACTTCAGCATCCCATACTATATGACCAACATTATCATAAGATTGATTCACTAATAATTCTCCTACGTTTGGAAATATAAAACTTCTTTGAGGATATGAACTTAGTAATGTATCATAAGAAATAAGATATTTTTCGAAATATTTCCAATCATTACATATAATAAAAGAATGATTTTCTGGGAAGTTTAAAGAAGCACGATCTTTTTGAACTTTATTTTTATTTATTAATTCAAAATTATGATTATTAGTTACGAGTAATTCAGAAGCCATTTTTATTTCTTCAGCAGTGATCCAAAGTGAAGAATCATCATCATTATTTTCACAATGAGAATCAGCATGTGAATGAATTGATTTATTATTGTTGTTATTATTATCATAAAAATTTCTTTTTTCTTTTTGTAATTTTTCTTTAATTCTTTTCTTTTTAAAAGATGATTTATTTTTAGAATTCTCATCAATTACAGGTTGTATATATGAACTATAACTTTCATCCAATAGATCATCATTGTTATCCATACCCATATCCATACCCTGATGAACCATATCATTATCCTCATTGTCACAAAACACACTTGAATTATTAGTTGGATTATGTTTAAAAGTCTGCAAATCATCTAAATCATAACCTACACCACTCAGAGCTAAACCACAACCAGGTACTGAAAGAGATGCTAAGTTTCTAAAATAATGGATGAATGAAATTCAGAATTAATCATATTTCTTTAAAAAATCATAATTTATGTAAAACAAGTCAGCTTACCGATCACTACTCATGGCAATATCTAATAATATATTAGGATTTCTAATGGACATATCCAAGACAGATTCACGTATCGCAGTTCCCTATTATGAGTATAACAATTGTGAAATAAATAATTGTTAGCACTTAAAAACTATTAAAAATACTCAATTATTACCACAATAATTCGAACCATTCTTCTTAAAAATCGATCTCCAACTAATTCCACACATATACATTGCACGCCTACTGTTGGTGTGGCACTAGTATGATCTAGTGAGAGATCACTATTATCGATATTATTGGCATATTCGGAAGTATTGACCAAATAAGCAGTTGCTCGTTTTAATGTGCATATATCACTTAGACCAATACCAGTATTTCTCATTTCACGGTGAGCAAATCCATTATATGGTAGAGCTTGATTAACTAATCTTTATATTTATTAAAATTATGATAATTTATTTAATTAAATATTAATAATAATAAATAAGATAACGTCTTTCATACCGTTTTAAGCAATCATCGACAAACCCAATATCAACATCTACCATATGAGGATAAGTTCCCTTGTTAAGAGGAAATAAATATAAATATCTTCTCCAAGTCGCCGAGAACAAAGCATGAAATCTAAAATCATGATTTAAAAGAATGGAAAAATTGAATGACTTTAAGTGAATGACTTTAATAAAATTCATCCATATAACCAGTAATTCATATCAATTATAATATTTCGTCACAAACATATGAAAAATAGAAATAAAATTTGCAATAATAAAAATAACCTTTTCGGAACACGTTTACAATCCCACACAGCTAATCGATTGAATTTTACAACAGGATCAGATCTCTTAATTTGATTAATGATTTGTTTTGGAGTTAAAGGATCAAAAGTAGAAAAGCAAATAACTTGAGAGACAGCTGAGACATCTCTATCAGTTCTACCAGCAGCTATTACATTTCTGCCTAAGATTGTGGTTATATCATCTTCAACAGTAATAATACCTTCATTTCCTTTTTGTTTTTGATAACCATGATATTGAGAACCTAATCATTACACGAAACATATTACATGGGCATATCCCAGATATAATAGAAAATTAGTATATTCAAATTATTACCGTCATAGCCTATTCTTATAGCAAATGTTTGACGTTTGAATCGCGGGTCATTAGATTGGAATTCTCTTTTACCAACTGCATTTATTTGATCAAGATTTGTGACTCCAAAATCTTCTCCTCCTACAGAGAATTATGATAAAAATAATCAAAAAAAATATACGGTATACAAAGCAGAAAATATATCAAAAATATATAATATCATCAAATATTTGATCGTTAACATTTGTTCATGTTAACTAATATTTAACGCAACATAAAAAATAGTATTATTTTTGATGACAAAGAATATAGCAAATCACAATCCACGACTTTATCTATTTAACTCACAATTTATAGTCTAACTTGCTTAGGCAAATTATTAGTTGCAAATAACATATCACACCATATATTACCATATATTCAATACAAATATACTGTACTGTACCTTGAATGAACGGTGGCAGATTTTCATAGTGCATAATTTGCTTCCAAAACACTTTTAATCCATCCCAATCTCGATTCTCAAAAAATTCAACGTGACTATTTCGCTCTAAGCATCCATTCGACTTATCCATTATCTCCTCTAACTACATACAGTACACATGTACACACAAAAGTGATGATGCAATGAAGTGATGAACAAATAAAAATAGTTAATGATAAAATGCGAGTATATGTACTGTAACTAGATAAAACTAGAAGTGCCAATGTATTAAAATAAATTAAGTTTGCAAAATACATACTAGATTTTCATTCTTTCATTCCTACACTCTGTATACTATTATAGTACTTGTACTAATACATTTTGCCAAATAACTCACTTTAAAAAATGAATCTTTTTTCACTCCTTTAATAGCTCTTCCCACTTTTTCTCCTTCTTAACTTTACTTGCGTTTGACTTGTTGGCTTGTTGGCTTGTTCTATCGATTGTCCGTTGTTTACCACAAATTCACTTATGTGGTTATTCTGTCCCCAATATCATTAATAAATAGCTACAATTGGTTTCCTTTCTTCTTACTTTCATTCTATCTAATATCTACAGTTGAACTTTATTTTCGGTAAAGTGTTTATCTCTTGACTCTGGATCTATTTCTGGAACTTATCTTGATATTCTAACAATGGAACTTCTTGTTTTAAATTAAATATAAAAGTCAACCAAACAACTGACTCATTAATTGATATTCTTGAAATTAGTTTGGCATATTATTAATAAACTAGAGGTGGACATAAGAAAAAACGGATAAAATGGAAAAATTATAACTTCAAATTTTCAAATCACGACATAACTTGATGGTGTAATTCAAACTGATTGTGGAGTCGACATTGAAGGAAATTAAAGATCAGTCAAAGCAATCTGCATATGACTACATTGAAATATCATCGAGGAACTATAAGTCTTCTTTATTCTTGGAATGAACTTCTCTTGATGTTTTCCACTGAAATAGAAAGAATAATCAATTTAATTCCACAAATTGCATTGGACCAAAGAATGAAAAGAGATCAAGGTTCATATCACATGACAGTATTAACTGCTGCAGAATGTGATTTGCTTAAGTCGACTAGTATCAATGTCAAGAATGTAAGTTAGGAATATTTACGATTTAGTTGATTATTGTTGAAATATTATTTATTTCTTGCTTTATTATTAAATTTACAAAGCTCTGCACAAATTCTCAAATCTACGATGCAATTCCAATAGGAGTATCTCATGTTAGTAAGTCTGATAATGAATGCTGGTATCTAACCATGTATTGTTGTGAGGCACAGAAGTTGAGACTTGATCTAGGTTTGAATTATAAGTATTTTCATATTACATTGGGTTTTATTTCTTATGATTTCTATGGCTCCACTGATTTGTATCGAGATATTATTAATTGGAATGATATAAAAGTATTACAGCATGCAGTAATAAGCATTTGTGAAAACTCCGCTAATGACATAATTCAGTTAGAAAGTGAAAAGTATCTCGTTTGGCAATTTACAGATATGTTTATCCTATCCAATGGTTTTGATTTGTCGAGAGAAAACTTCTTAATCTTAAAAACAATTGTTTTATGGAGTAAAAAAATTAATTGCGTTTCCCTTTGTGAAGAATTAGGATACTTTATTTTTTCCAAAGGTTATATTTTTGGCTTGAAAGTAATAGTATCCATTCATTTATATGATAAAAATAGTGATAATAACGAAGTCATAACTAACAGTGATTATATAATTTCACTCATTGATAAAGTGATTCCATTACATATAATCTCAATACCTCAAAATGAAACGATGATGATAAAAAGGATTAATCGATTATTGCAACGATACGATAAATCCAAGGTCTTGGGATTAGATAAAGAAACTAATATATTAGATTGGCATTTATTACCTAGAAATTTTAGTTTTATTCCAATCAGATTATATGCGAATATATCAATGATCTCATTGCCTCATTTTGGTGAAGTAGATTATTTAGTCTCAGCATGTGCTTATCCTTCCAATAAATCGCAGTTAATGGCCTTAAGTTGTAGTGGTATTAAACATATTATCACAATGCATGAATCACCATTTTCACAAGATTTGGTTGAAACAGGAGCATTACAAAAGTTAAATTTACATTATTTCTATTTATTAGACAGTCATCCTCCAAGTATAGAACAACTTCAACAAATAATTGGAATAATACAATCTGCAGTTGAATCAAATGAAGGAATCGTAATACATTGTGAAGAAGGGAATGGTATAACTAATACAGTTCTAATTGGATATTTCATGAAAATATTACAACTGCCATTACATGACAGTATGAATGCAATAACATTGGTTCGAACGATTGTATTATCACAATCACAACAACTATTTTTAAAAGAATGGGAACGATTAAGCATCTGATAAGTATATTTAATTATAAACAATTTTTTCTTCAGAGATATCCCATGATTTCTGATGAGGATATTATTTTCAAATTATTCAAAATAATAACTACAAATCATAACATATACATATCGGATATGTATAATATGAAATCAGACAGTTTTATTTAAAGATTTATATTAATATAGTTTAAACAATACAATACAACAAAAATATTATCGATAAAAATGATATATGAATTATTGTCATTTATTTCCTTGCAAAATTTCTGCTACAGATGATTGTCTATATACTTCATTATGTAATAAATTACCTTGATGGAAATTAATTTTCGATTTATTTGCATTATTCATCAAGGAAGAATGTGTTTCATTATGATTATTTCTTGGGGATATGGCACTCTCTGATCTAGGTGAATTTAATAATGATGATAACGGTTTTGGTTGATTTGTTGGATTTGAAATAAGATTTTGTTGGTTTTGCTGATGAACTAACATTCTCCGATGATAAGGATCATTAATAATGGATGAATTAAGGGCATCAGATACACTCGTTGTATTATATGTTTCTTTTGAAAAAGAATTAAGTGAGATATTGTTTGGATTGTCATTTTTCACAGTAGAGTTTAGTACATCAGATACACTAGCATTACTATAAGAATCTTTATAAAGTGCATTCATCGATTGAGTAGCTTTTTTCTTTTTCATAATTCCAGGATTGTTGTTAATTTCGCTTAAATCTTCATTATTATGATTTAATAATGAAGCAATTTGACTGGATTCATGAACACTTCCTAACGGTGGTTCTTCCACTAATTGAGATTTACCATGAATATCAATACGTTGATTTCTTGACAACTTAGCTGATTGTCCATCTTGTCTTTTACTCGTTAAAGAAGAGTTCAAAGCCGTTGGAATATCACATTTATTTAAGAGTTCTGAAGAAACTGTTCCAACAACATTTCTTCCTTGATTCATAGTACCATTATGGATATAGTCTGATTTACCAAGGGCATTGGCTACAGAAAATCGAGTTTTACTTTTATTTGATTTTGATACATTATTCATATTTTCTTGAATAAAATCTTTTTGATTTATTTTGTTGTTACTGAGTATCTCATTATTCTGTTGTTGATCAATATTAATTTCATTTTCTTTTAAATTTTTTGTCCAAAATTCATTATTGATAGCTATTCGAGAAGTTCGACTATCAAATGAACGTCTGGATTCATCAGCAAAAGATTTTAATAAACCAAGAAATGACCATAAATCTAAAATAATTCGTTTATTTGAACCAAAATATTTTTCAATAGCTAACATTGTAAATAATGTTGAAACAACATCTTCATTTGTAGATGGTTGCAATCGTTGTATCATTATTAAAAAGTCTTCATTTGACACATATCGAGATTGAAGAATTAATTTAGCAACATTTTCGGAAGTATTATTTGTACCAAAGCTATCATTATTATTGTTATTATTATTGTTTGATGGAGATTTTTTGGGAGATATTGATCTTATTTTTTTATTTAGCATTATACCAACAAATCTTTCAGGTGAACGATGATATATCAGACTGAGATTTTCGATTAGTTTGTCAATTAGTGGTCGCAGCTTTGGTTCAATAATAGTTTCTCGATCATTTAAACCTTTCAACAATGACAATGCGACACTACGGTCAAGAGGCAGTACACCACTTAGTTGCTGCCATGGTTTCAGACTATCTTTATGCATGTGCGATTGAGATTCGTTTGAAACATTTCTGCAAGAAAATGAAGTATTCAGTTTATGAAAAATAATTAATATATTATGAAAATTGGAAGCTTTTTGTGTATTATTATTAATTAATTGGAAGCTCTGAATGAATAGTTAAATATACTGTATTTCAATATTAATAAAACCTGTATTTAACTTCAGATACGTGGTCATTTAAATGATGAGTATCATTCTTAGTTCTTGCGACCGCTCTTGGACTTTTCTTAAGAAGTTCTGCACTCTTATGCGCCACACTAAAAATTGAAGAAACTCCAAGATTTTTTTGCAATCGCACTATAAGACTTTCGTCCAGCTCAATTCCCAGTGTTAGTAAATTTGAACGATTTTGACTCGGATTTTGAGGTACATTTCTTGCATTCGATATGTTCTACAAATTAATTAAAGTTAATAATAGTTTAAATATAATTAAATATTCTCAATTATGTTTTATTTAGAATTTCATGCAAAGAGTATACTGTACCTGTTGTTGCTGTTTAATATAATTTGAATTACGCGGACTGGTAGAACGGCTAGCGAGGATTGTTTGCCATTCATAGTTTGAGTTGAGCATTTGAGCCATTATCTATTCCAAATAATATCAATTTAGAAAGAAAAATTACAAAGTAGGAATACCAGAATATATGTATATGATTATACAGTTTAAATGGTTTAAATTACCAATAATAAATGTATAGAGAGAGAAGATACTTTTTGGTGATAAATGAAATGATGAAATAAAAACGCTTCATTTCTCTTTTTGTTGTTGATAATAAAAAAAGTAAAACAATTCAAATCTATTAAAAAGAATAAATTGAAACACCAAGAAAAGGGATAGTCAAAGTTGCTTTAATTATAATAATTAATTAATTATTGCGAAGAAAAAGTTTAGTTTTATTAAAGTAATTAATTACGTTATTATTACAGTAGACTTTTAACTCTTTAAATCATTTCAATATTCAACATTCATATGACATGTAAATAATAATAAATAGAAATTCTGTAGGATTGGATTGTTGCAGAGAAGAGTGCAAAGTGCAGTATATGAGTATATGTACGGTTTTAGGTTTTAGGGTTTTAGCATGGTTTATTATATTCATTACTAAAATATGATTTCATCATGTTGCTATTATAAAAAAGTAACCATCACTTTGCTGTTAGTTCAAATTATCACATATTCTTTATGTCAAGATTGGTCTTCTAAATTTTTATATCGATTAAGTATTTTCATCAGAGAATCCAATCGAAATGAGGATTTAGAATTGATTGTTTGTGAAGGGATTAAACCTGAAAATGCTGTTGCCGACTTTTTGATTGAGCATGGTTTTCACGATAATTTAATTCCACGAATAGAAGTATTTGAGCAAATTATTTCTCAAGTTTGTCGGGAGTCTAGTTTATGTGATGTACAGCAGAGTGAAAGGAAATGGGATTCGTTAGTTGATGGTGAGAATTCAATTATTTACTTGGAGTATGAAAATAATAAACGGTCATTATATTTAAGAGAAGGATTTTCTTTATCAAGTTCATTAGAATGTATTTGTCATCAACTGAATTGTGGTGTTGAGCAAAGAAACCAATTATCGATCGATCTTAGTGAAATTTCATCTCAAATACTAGTTGAAAAAGAGAAGAAAGTTGCATTCATGGAAGAAAATCGTATAATGTCTCATTCTTCAAACTACTATGAAGTTTTAGGAGTAAAACATGATGCACTTAATAATGATATTAAGCGTGCCTATTTCAGTTTAGCAAAAAAGTATCATCCAGACAAGCATTTGGATTCAATGAAGAAAGAATGGGCAACTGATTTATTCCGTATGATTAATTTAGCATATGAAACGTTGTCTGATAGTATTAAAAAGAAAGATTATGACCAATTGCATGGTTTTAATATTGATTTCAACTTAAATAGTCAACATTATATAAATATTCCAGGATTTCAAATCATATTTGAAAATAATGGAAATGTGGTTCTTACATTTGGTTAATTGACATTAACAGTTGTTCACATAGATTTATGCTTAATATCATTGATAGTATATTATTTTAATTTTAATGATATTGATACAGTATTTCCCAAAATAAAATAATAATTATTTGAAGAATCAATATCATTCGTTAATAAAATGCATTAGTTTTTTATTTTATTTTACTCATTTTATCTTCTCATTGTACACAACTTATAGAATTGATTAATCCACTCCATTACATTATATTGCAATGGTTTTAACATAATATTATAGCTTCTTCGGCTAGATACAATTCCATATTCGATCTAGAAATTGATCTTGAATAATATCTTGAATCTTGAACTTTCCTCCAGCAAAACACATTTTATTTTTTATTTTATAATTATACTTAACATATACAGTTTATCTTACAACATAATCAAAAAGTTCTTATATCAATCAATCAATCAAGTTTAGTTCTTTCACTGAAAATTTAACTGATAATTTTTCGACTTCTAGAATCAAAAAACCAAACGTATCGGAATATTACTTATCATGTGGAGTGCAATAAAGTCCGACTTACTTGATTTTGTTTCTACTATTAAGGATGATACTACAAAAACTTTGCATAAAGTTTTGGGTGAATCCGAAGAGGTCCTATGTTAAATTTAAATTTTCATCAAACATTAAATAATCTTTATTTTCTATTATGTTATGCAGGAAGGAGATGACTCTAATATCCACTTTAAAATTATTGCTGATATTAAACGCTCATATGAAACTTATGGGACGGTAAGAATGCTTCAATTTTAAGTTAACTCACTGCATATAACATTACAGGCTCGAAAGCATCAAGAGAAAACAACATTTTCGATGTTTCCTTTATTTGATATAGTTTATAGTTTTTTATTAATTGTTTACAGCCAATTAAAGAGAATCATTTGCGAGAATTTGAACGCTACATAAAAAAGTTTAGCTTAAGCTCATTTGCAGGAGAAATATCAAAAGTCTTAGATGATGAACCTGAAGTATCGCGCTTTTACGCTGAACTTGTGCCACTACAATTGACACCAGAAGAATTTTGGGCAAGGTGAGTTTTTTTATATTATATTATATTATCAGCCCTGAATTGATGAAAGAATGCTTCATAGGTTATTTTTTCGTTTGAAAATAGCTGATCGTAGTATTGTGACAAATATTGATGAGGATCTCGACGATGATGATGAAGAACTTATTTGGGAATCTACTGAGAAAGTCGAAGATAATCAAACAATATCTATTGAAAATTATATAAATTCTATTGATTCCGGAAAAACAGATAATACATCCGCTTTATTAAGTCGAATCAAGGAACTGGAAGATGAAAATAATCAATTAAAAAATAAGGTGAAGTTATTGGTTAGTCGAATATCTGATTTAGAAACATCTGCATCTAAGAAATCAACCACAAATTCTTCTAATAATCTTGTGAATAATGTGCTATCTAATACTTCAACTGGACTTGGAATAAAAATTGGAGCAGAAACTGTCCGTGCTGCGATCAATGCAGAAAATACTCGTAATTCTGCTAATACAAAGTTTAATAATATTGTACCAACAGATCAACCTAGTACTAAACTTAATGAAAATCAAAATTCTCAACATGGATTTGTTGAAACTTCATCTATTTCCTCCGAAGGAAGTTGTGTTGTAATTAGTAATCCTGAAATAATTTCTACTACTGACGAAGATTTGCCAAAACGGACAATAGTTTCAAATACTCCAAATAAGAGTAGCAATGATAATCTGAATACAGGAAATTCTTCAGAGAAAAAGAAATCAGCCGTATCAGCTAATAAACTCAGTACTTCTTCAAAATATTTAGCATCTTTAGATGACGATGATGATGAAGAGGATGGATGGAATTAATGTTTCTACATCGCACTATTTATTCATCTTATCAAAACCAAAATTACTAATTTATGAATGGTCAGGTGATATAAGGATGTTAACATTGAAATATTTTTATAATTCGAGAAATTATTGTTAATTTGAACGTAATTTATAAGAACCAGAATATGGTTATCTATTTTATAATGTATATTTGTTGATAAAACATATTTGCTAATATATTCAAAGCAAAAAATAGTTAAACTTTACTATATTATTTTAAAATGATATAATCTAATTCGCTATTGTTTCACAATGTTTGTTTTTGTGTGTTTTTTTTGTCGATAAAAAATAACAACTTACAAATCAACAATTGATAAAATTATTTGAGAATTGTGGATTGTTTCACAGCTTATCACGGAGAAAGTATACGAAACAGTTTATGTATGTTAATGCAATAAATGCACTTAATTATTGTTATCCTTTACCACCATGAAATTTAATTAATTAATTAGACGAAAATATCATATGTTTGTTGATAATTAACAATAGCTCCAAGGTTCTTGAGAAGTTCATTGTTGGGGTTGATAATGAAACGATCAATTGATCAAACGTCTTCGCTTCAAGCCACTTCGGTTAAGCGATTGTCGACTGATGAAAATAATGAGGTACAAAATTGAAGATAAAATCTTTGCGAAGTTGTTTGATAAAATAATAATATGATCTTAATTTTAATTAGGACAATGATACCCCTAATAACTTCCATTTATTGAGTCAGAATAAAGCTTTGAGTTTGGAATTGTTACACAATAAAAAAACAATTGCAGAAGCAAGAAAAGAATTGGATATGATGCGAAGAAAATCAAGGGAAATGGAAGCTCTTGTTAGCTTGATTCAACGTTCTTGGTCTCAGGTAATATATAATATATTTTGAGAATTAATATATATTCTTTTTCTGTATTTTGTTTTTTTGCGTTTTCATGAATTGATTATAACTAGATAATGTGATTTGACAACACATGAATTACATAATTTTATGTTAGCTTGATTTGGATGCTTCAATGCTCCTGGACAGCTTAGGAGATTCAGAAGTAAAAGTTCCAGATTCTGGGAACTCTGAACTTCTTCATCGTTTGATACATGCCAGTTTAGAATATATTTCTGTGGACCCTACTGATCTTAGTAATGTCCCATCATTATCTGTTGACCAATGGTCATCAAACGAAGAAATTGAACACAATCGTATGTCAATAGAAAATTCCATAACTGCTAGAAGGTCAGAAAATTTGGATGTTGAATTTGGTGGAATGATTGGAGACAATCTTGTCGCTCATTCTTCATTCACTTTAGCATTATTGGAAAGATTGTGCAATGCTATTAATGATATATCAGAAGCAGTTATGGGAGAAAATGAAAATGGTAGTTCCATTAAAAATGGAACTTTTGAATTAAATAGTTCAACTTCAAATAATTTGATTGAGACAAGAAAATTTCATGCTGAAAAGTTGTTGTTAATTGATCGAATAACAAAAATGAAACTTGAAATTATCAACTTAAAATCTCAATTACAAATCATTGAAAATGAAAAAATAAAAAATGAAAAGAAATTAAATAAAGCATTATTAATCATTAAAGAATCAAATAAGTATTCAAATAATACTTCAATCAGTAGTAATGATGAAATTGTTGATTTAAACTATTTATTATATCATGCGAATGGAATAACGGATGAAAACAACACATCCCAGAATTCTAATACTAATAATCTTGTTGATAATAGTAATGATATGACTATTATTGACATTAATTCTGGAAATAACTCAAATGTTTCTACTGCTGTTCATAATGCAGCATTAATTGCAGCAGAAAATAATAAAGTTTTAGAAAAAGAATTAAGAAGACAAATTGCTTTATTAGAAAGACAATTAACTGAAAGTGAAACAGCAAAATCTAAAGTTGAAATGACTTTAACAGAAAGAGTTGCAAGACCTTTGTCACAAACTGAAACTCAAGTTGCTGACATGCGTAAAGCAATGGAAGATTTGAGACAACAAAGCAAACAAAGAGTTTCTTATTTAGTTTCTGAGGTAATATTATTTATAATTATATTATTTGTAATTATATTATTATAATTTATTATTTATAAGTAAAAAAATTATTGTAATATTTAGTAATGAAAAATTAGAGAAAAAAAATATTTCTGTTTTTTATTCAAGTCATTCATAATTGTCTTAATATCTAATATTATAATAAAATCTCAAATGTCATCTTAACAATATCAAAGTTATTATATATTATATTAATAAAAACAATTATTACTAATTAATGTATTAAATGACAAAAATTTACTTTGAATTTTCCTCCACTTTTCTTTTATTTCTTAAAAAAATTATCAACTAAATTATCAGGAAAAAAATATCAAAAAAATTATTAATTATTTTTATTATTTATTAGAATTTTATTTATTTTTATATGATAATTTTTTAAAGGTATTAACATTACAAGAAAAGGTTTCAAATCTTGAAATTGCATTAAATCAATTAGAAATCATAACAAGTAATCGTATAGAAGAATTAGTTAATATAACAGAAAAAGAAATTTCAAAAATAAAAACTGAAAAAGAAAAATTAGAAAATATTTTATCAAGTTTTAATGCAGATAAAACAATGACAGAACAAATGAAAATGGAATTAAATGAATATCGAAAAGTTGAAGAATTTTGTTCAAATGAAGTAAAACATTTGAAAAATCAAATACAATTATTACAATCAACACAATTAATTTTACAAAATGATTTAACAAAATCACATCAACGTGAAATTATTTTAGAAAAAAATCTTTCTGAAAAATCTGAATATTGTTTATTAGGAAATACATTTAGTACTGTAAGTAATGGTATAAAAACTACTTCTGATTCTAATGATAATAATAATAATAATAATAATAATAATAATAATAATAATATAAATTTAGAAAATATGAATAAAAATTTACAAATAATTTCTGATTTACAAGAAGAATTAGATAATGCTAGAAATAATATGAATGAATTAATTGTTGAAATTGAAGCTGTTTCTGCGGAAGGTAGTGAAATACGTTTTCAAAATGAACGATTAATTAAACAAATTGGAGAATGTCAAAGTATGCAAAGGATAGCATTAGAAGAAAACCTTAAATTACATAATCAAATTGAAGAAATAAAAATGAAATATAATGAAAGTGAATCAAAGTAAGTTTTTAATCATAATAATTTTTAAAATTATTATTATACATAATTTCTATGATAACATTTGAATTATAATAATTATTTCTTAACATTTATATTATAATATCACAATTATTATTTCATTATTATATTTATAACAATTATTATTATTAAATTCGTAAAGAATCTCACAAATAAATTATTTTTCAAATAGTTTTGTTATTATTATTATTATTTTATTATTGTAAAAAGCTACTTCTAATGACCCTTCAGAACCATTTACTTATCATAAGATTTTCTATTATTTCAATACTTAAAAAGATAAGAATTATGATATTATAATAATAAATGATGAATTATCATAATAATTCTGATGCAATAATGATAATTTAATTATTAGCTATAATATAAAATAATATAATATTTATAATTTAGAATTGAAATGATAAAATCAATTATGAATCAACAAGACATATTAATTACACAATTAAAAGCTGCTGAAACTACTTTACGACTTGAATTCCAATCATTAAAAAAGAATAATGCTGAAATAAATGGAAATAAACAAATTGATGAACAAAAAATACTTGAAATGCAACAAAAACTAAAAGATGCTGAACATACAATAAAATCTGCTTATAAAAGAAATGATGAATTACAATCAAGATGTGATGAATTAACAAGTCAATGTGAATCAGAAAGAAAACAACGGTAAGAAAATAATTTTATTTAATATATATATTATGGCATATTCGCGAAAATCTAGACTGGAATTTTCCCAATCTCAAATTTAATTAAGATGATGGTGTTTGTAACACTCTTCCCCCCCCTGGATCCCACATAACATTATTCTGAACCATCATATTAATGCAAGTCGAAATAATGTTATGTAACCAGCTCAATGATGCATTGCCAGTATGGTCTTTTGGTGATCCAGGGGGGAGAGTGTTACGAACACCATCCAGATGAAATCGAAAAATACACTGGAATTTCGGCAAGTGAATTTCTATGAATTGAACATACCCTTGATGAATTGATGAGAGATGAAAATAATCATAATTGCAATTTTATTATAATAATTGGATAAAAAGTTTGAAATGAAAAATCATTTGTCCTCCTCATCAAAGGGTTGAATTTGAAAAACTATCATAAATGGATTTTTTATATGAGTTTGTTTATGTACATAACATCATAATATTATTATATTATTATAGTGGAAAGAGATTATTATTATTATTTTCTCTTCTATTTTAGTATTTATTATAAAATAATCTTAGTTCTTTAATATATATTATTCATTCTATTCGATGCAAACAGTAACAATTTATTTAAATCAAACTATTTAATTTATAAAATGTATATATTATTATTAACAAAATACAGATATTATTATTATTATTATTATTATTATTATTATTATTATTATTATTATTATTATTATTATTATTATTATTATTA
>VKHH01006398.1:0-10386 GCA_015144975.1 Epipyxis sp. PR26KG
TAGATTGGTATAGTTATATTTATTTAATTTAAGGGGGGTTCAATTTAAGGGGTCATTATAAACAAAACATCTATTATTGAATCATATACAGTAGTGGGAGGGGGGGGGGGTTTACCGATATAGCAAACTTAATCTTTATTAGAGTTTACATTTCCTCGTACTGTTTCAGATGGTTTTATAAAATGGTGTGTTAGTTACATTAGTATTATAATTGATTGTATAATTATAAAATGAAATCTGACAAATCATAAAATATTGGTATGTAACTACCGCGAAGAAAATAAGGAAAACAATTGAAAAGGAATAATATAATAAATTTATGAATAAGATTATTTTATTTGGTGTTGATTTTGTTTTGACTTATTAACTATTCATTAAGTTTGGTGATTATTATGCATTCAGTTTGATCTCTTATGTTTGATACCTCATTCCAAGTATTATGAAGTGGTAACAACACATAATGTTTGAATTTTATTTAATTTATAAATGAATAACTATAATAAGAGTATAATGAAGTTACAGTGCATACATCATGTTCAACTTTGCTTGAAAATATCATAAATAATTATAGTAAAACTGTAAACTATGTCACTCATCAGTCATGAATAATAATTCGCAAGTATGAAAAATGTCATAGAATTTAATTCTTGCTTTATTATGACTATTACAATTATTTTTATAAAATAATTCATAATTTTCAAGTAAAGCACGATTAAAAATCACTCCACACCCTTGCACATATAACTCCTCTACATTGCTCATGCTGTTCAAGATGATTGGTATGCACGTCACATCTAAACGAATGTAATTCATACAAAACTTCAATAATTTTTGAAATGGTGTACGAAACATCGTTTGAAATCCTATATTTGATATTAACATACAATTTGAAATGTTGATATATTCGATGTTATTAGGATGGATTGCACTGAGCATTGACAAACCATTCCCTTTCAATCGAGTGCTATCAGACAAATCTAAAGTTAATAAATTACTAAGATTTGATGATAATAAACTATTAATTATATTATCATTCGCATTGGTACCAATCATAGTTAAATGGCATAAGCTCTGAGGCAAAGGTGGTAATTTCATCCCAGGAATCCACGTTACGAGAATATAACTCAGATTCAATGATACCAGTCTAGTGATGGGTAACAATAGACTGGTCAATCCTTCGCAGCGCACAAGTGCGCAATGCGATAATGATAAACTCAATAAAGTATCTGGTAATCGAATAGATACTCCAGTGATATAAGTGCCTGATAATATTAATGATTTCAATCGTGATGTGACTGCTCTCCCGACATTATTATTGCTATTATTATGGTATAATGATGTGTCACTATTTCTTGACTGAATATGAATCGTATGCAATATATTATTTAATCCAACATCATCGATCATTTTACAATACGATAAATCTAATTCTTCCATATCTTCTCTCAAACAACAATTATTATTATGACTTAGCGGTAAAGCATCGTAAAAGTCATCACTTTTACCGAATATTTGCATGGAAATAGTTACTTTCAATCGAATCAGTCTGCCTAGCTTTAATAAAATAGAGTACAAGCTATGATCTGTGATGAGGTTACAGGCAATCAACGATAAGCTGGTGAGATTAGATGAATAGTGAATCAGTGATTGCACCCCATTATCGGTTATCATCTCAGATCCGAGGGTCAACGACATTAAACTAGGGAAAAGTAACTCAGCAAGGCATGATAATCCGATATCATTGATGTTATTACATCCAACTAAAGACAAGTCAGTCAGGTTGGAATAATAATTATTGTGAAGTGATAATAATGATGGTTGAACAGATGGTGAAATCGATTCAATCACATGTGACAAGTAGTTCCCAGTTAATTTATATGAATATGAAAGATCCAAACGAGTTAAGTTGGAAATATTAAACATGCTATCATGATGATTATTATTTGCATTGGCAATATCCTCTATGCCGTGGTGGAATTTGATTTCCTCATTTTTATGATCACTTTCATAATAATTGATGCACTTATCTCTAGCATGTGAGGATAGAATCAGACTGCAGATAAGCGTATCATTAACTTCAATATTGCCATGAATAGTCAGATTGGATAATTTTGATAAGCATAAATTTTCCAAACGGCTTTTCCGATCAATTCTGTTATCAATTCTGTTCACTGATAAATTACACGGCATCGAAATAGATTTCAATGACTGCAGATGTATGAATAAGTTCATAATCTCTGCCAATAACTCGTGTGCTTTATTATTATTAATTTTATTAATAAAAATCGATTTGACCTCCGCGCACATTCGATTTATCCATTCATGATGACTACCTTTTATTATTATTTGTTTAGATCGAAAATTCTGAAATAAAACTTCACTTTCAAATTGAATGGATTGGAAGAATATGCTCTTAGAAATGATCCAATCAAACGAACGACTCTCGTAGAAATACACTTGGTCTGAATAAATTATTCCACCTAATTCATATAACTTGTTCCAGAACTTTGATTTCATAGCTTGATTACATAATGCTGTATCTAATTTTGTGAAGTCGCGCAAAGTTATCCATGATAAGACTTGTTTGATCATATAACCAGGAAGGGATAAGAGAAAAAAACTTGTGCATGATTGGGTTTGGAGCATCTGGATATCATAAAAACACTCAATCATCTACATATACAGTAAGTGATTTACACATAAAAATGGAGCAATATCATCACAATTATTTATGTATGGTCATGGCTTTGAATAATAAACAGATTCAATTTGATCATATCATTAAGCTAATTTTTATAAGTAAGATTAGCATCTTCGTCTTGCTTGGCGGATGTACAACAAATGCACTTTTGTCAGGAATTGAAAACATACATATAATAAACCTTGAAAATAAATGTAAAATATACAGTGCTTGGATAAAATTAACTAGTTCAAGACAAGAAAAGACCAGCTAGTTCAGAAAGCTACTAACCTCCCAACAATTTAAAGATTGTTTTAACTTGATCGAAAGCTTTTTATAATGCTGCATGGTTTCATGTTTCTATGTTTCTGTGTCATATAATATAATTATTAATCAAGTGAAAAAGACACAATTTACACGACGCAGAAAGGTGGAGTTTAATTAGAGTATAACTTATAACTTCTTAAAACAAATAATAAAAAAATAGTTTATAGGAATATTTCGCGAAAATTTTTACTTCGAAAATATTAACCTCGATATTTATTACTGAACGTCGAAAATATGTTAATCGAATTGAATTACAATTGAATATGTTTATTATATTCTATATTATTCTATATAAATAATTTTTTTTTCCCACATTTGTATTAATATAAAACACCGTAACTGTAGCCCGTCTCGAACGAAAACATGTATATTATATTGCAAATGTTTCCATTTTAACTTAAAGTGAATCCAATCAATCGGTACTAAAAACTATGCATTAACTGGAACAGCGCAATTGATCACCAAATTTCTTTTTTTGTTAAATGATTCAAAGTTTTTTTCTTATCTCAAATACTGGGTAATGGATAATTGATAATATAACTGTTCGATTAAATAGTATTTGTATGATGAAATTGATACCCGAGGACGTGTAAAATGCTATCTTGAATACTTAGATAATATTTTATTTCACGAAGCAAATATTTTTATTTAATATGATATTATGATATTGTGATATTATTGTAGAGAGGTTATTATAGAGAAACACTGGCGTGGAGTGACTCCGCGATCCATTTGCGACTTTTTTTGGGATGAAGTTAATAAGTGTGAGTCAAAAGAGGTAAATATTGCTAATGGAAATAGCTGTTAATGGCATTTCAAGTAATGTTAAGTTCACAAATTCATAGGAAGTTCCACCAATCATTACCACTTCTAAATATTATTTAGTTAGCATATTTCGGTCAGAAATTTTTCTGTTAGCTACCTTAACAGGGGAAACACAACCATTGATTGTTATTGAGTTCCTTCATCGAATGTATGAAATATTTGAAGAATATTTTGGAACAGTTGATGAATCTTCCATTAAAGAGAATTTCTCGACTGTATATCAGTTGTTGGAAGAGATGATGGATTATGGCTACCCACTTACCACAGAGCCGAATGCTCTTAAGGCTATGATAAAACCAACATCAGTTATATCTCGAATAACATCTGCAGCGATGGGTGGATCAAATGTATCTGACGTATTACCTGATGGAACAATATCTAATATGCCGTGGCGAAAGACTGGTGTTAAATATTCTCAAAATGAAATATATTTGGATATAATCGAAGAAATTGATGCTATTATTGATCGCAACGGCATGATTATCATATCAGAAGTGAGTGGAATCATTCAAGCTAACAGTAGATTGAGTGGCATACCAGATCTTGTTCTTGCATTTGTAGACCCGGGACTGATTGATGATTGCAGTTTTCATCCTTGTGTTCGTTATAATCGCTTTGAGCGTGACAAAGTCGTCTCATTCGTTCCCCCAGATGGGACCTTTGAGTTGATGAGATACAGAGTGAATACTAATGGCCATGTTGCTGCTCCATGCACTCTCCAACCTCAATTATCATTCGACTATGGCTCTAATCAAGGAATGATATCAATCACTCTTGGTGTTCGAGTACAAAACGCATTAATATTTCCAGGAAGAAAGCCTCAATCAACGGTAAGCGAGACGATAACAGGATATGACCCACATGACAATATGATAATAAACTTATGTTTGCTATTAAAATAAAATATAAAAGAGCAAATATGATACAAAAGTAATATTATTTTGTTATAATTAAAGGTGGAAGAGGTTATTGTGATAATTCCATTCGCTAAAAATGTCAGAACAACTAATCTCAAAGTCTCCACTGGCTCTATTTTATATGATGAAGCAACCAAGGTGAGTGAAGTGAAGGGATAAAAAGAAGAGAACCGCTTAGATATTATTTAATAACATCAGAATTAGACATGTTATTGACGTGATTAACAGTTTATAAATTATCATATTATTATATTAATGGATGAAATGGTAGGTGGCGAAATGGACGGTTGGAAAATTAAATCCGGATCGCTTCCCTCAATTAAATGGTACGATTATTCTTCAACCGAATAGCAGTCCCGAAGAGCACCCGCCTATTCAAATGCACTGGAAGGTTCCTATGGCCTCTGTTTCTGGACTCGCCGTATCATCATTGCAATTGATTAATGAACGGTATAAACCATACAAAGGGGTGAGAACTGTTGCAAAATCAGGAAAATTTCAGATAAGAGCAGTTTGATTTAACTTCACTGATTATCTTATTATGTACATTAATTAATTAATAAGTCTTTTTTGTTTGCCATTTTCTTAAGTTTAATGCTGTGGAAAAATTATTCGAAACTGTTTTATAAATTAATGAGGATATAACTCGATAACTGAGACAGACCGTATAACTATAACTAATAACCAGCCATGTGATATGTACCATACGTATCAACGTTACCATCAAAAGTAACGGGATCACAAGAGATTCTGTTCATGATATAGCACGCTGAAGATTTAAAAAGTGTTATAATAGTTCTTCTTCGACTCACAATATCATATCATTTTTATCTTTCTTATATAGTGTTATAATATTTCTTTATCCCCCTCATCACTCATCTTCTATCCTGAATAAAGTATTACAGGCTAGAGCTAAATTCATCATTCATACAAAGAGAAAATTTTCTTTTCATTCAATTCATCAATTTAAAATGATTGTTTGTATGAAAATAACAAATAGTTTCTCATGTTTGAAGATGGCATTGAGATATTATTATTCTTTAAACCACTCTGACTCTGACTCTGTATTACATAATATTATCCCAGTTATCATAACAATTATAAATTAATTTTAATAACGATGAATGAATTGAATGAAAAAAATTTTCAGAATGAATTTCTAAGGGTAAATTGGATGTGAGAGAAAGAGGAAGAAGAGGATGTTGAATGATTTGCGAAAGAAAAGAATCAATTAATTTCTGGAATGTTTTTCAAATTGTTTCTGTCACATTATATGGTTATCTCAGTTTATGTCATTCGTATAAGCCAGTGAGTTGATGTGACTAATACTATTTTCAAAGCCTGGTGCCTGGTGTGATAAATCTGTCTTGTAAAATCATAATACTTAGGAAGTCAGACGGACTGACGACTGCATTTTTTCTCCTGGTACCTGGCAGGTTATTAATTGTTAATTGCTTGGAAGTATGATGTATAATGTTCACAGATAATTATCATAATATGTCTTCAAATATCAGCAGCATTATCATAGTTCTCATATGGGAGAGATGGCACTTTTCTCTCATTCACAGGAGAGAAATTGGAAGGTAAGAGGTCATACAGTAGTTAAGGGTTCTTGATTGTCACCATAGATTCCATCATGATATACAATGATTCATACGACAGATCTGACATAGTACTGGTACGACTGGGGATTATCGGAATGTTATTAGCATGCCCAAGGTTGTATTGAAGCCATTATCAACTTCAGATTTCCTAATAAAACAAATAATATTATACAATAATTATTATAATACATTATTATTAGAGAAATGGTATATTAATAATAATAATAATAATAATAACAACAGTAATTGTCTTTAATTATGATGATCATTGTATAAATATCTTCATAATAACAGCTATACGACAATTGCACAATCACTTCCCATCCATCCTATATTAATACCTTTGTGGAAGTAAGTGAGGAACAAGCTTCCCTTCATATGGCTTATAACCAAACGATCTTTGGTCATTTTCAAACCATAATGGAGATAAGCTTTCATTGTTTCCAAATGAAAATTTGGGCAGATTTTCATAATATTTCATTTGATTATGATTATCAGACCAACTGGTGATGTTCAGATGAGTAATATTAGACAACCACTGATTGAACGGGTCGAAGAAGCGATCTAATTTATTAGCAATATCTTGAGACATTTGATCTTTCACTGGAATGACATTATGTCCAGGCAAGGAATGAGGGATGGATTGACCAGCATTCTTTAATGTACAAACACCAAGAAACCGGAAGATATCATTTAATGTTTGATTCAACTGCAGCCCATTCCCCCCTTCCAAGTCATCAGATAACACTATTTTGACATTATTAACTCCTAATACAGACTGATACAGCTCTATTACTGGAGCATAGAATGAATGAATGAATAATCCGCCTACTGCTGGACTCGCTGCGAATATACTATTGTAGAAATAACTCACGATCACAGAACGACTCGTACCGTTCATTAGCATTTCTCTTAGTTCACCAAACTTATCTCCATAAACCATTCCAACTAAACCCATGCTATCGAAGCTACCTACTGCTTTCAATCGCTGATACATAAACTTATAACTAGAATACATTCTACTCACAGGCTCACGAACTACAAAAATAACTTTTACTGCCGGATTATCCTATTATAATTATTATAATAATTATAATTATTATTATTTCTGAAGAATTAAACAAATTCAAAAATGTCAAAAAATGTTTTTGCAAAATTGATGAGGAAATACAGTAGTTATTATTATTATATTATTATTCATATAATTTCATGAGATATAATGTAAATAACATCTAAACATGTCAATCAGATTTAACATCATCAATCATTATGTGAGAGAATATATATTGTCACTATTTAATCGTTACCTTTTTCAAAGCATATGGCACAGAAGGATCCAATGCGTAATAGACTGTTCCATCCAATGACACAAAATTATCATTTTTTTCAATTAGAGGATAGCACCACATGCGATTAATTAGTTTATTTTGAGTATAGCATTGAGTTTCCTTGTGCTGAGAGCCTGCTAATGCGGATAATATCTGAGGATGTCCTCGCATCACATTATACAAATAAGTCGATGCGCTTTTCATGAAACCAGCAATTATAATAGACGGAGAACATGATATATCTTGCAACCCTTCAGATATCATATTATTATTAGTGGCAAACGAGATATTATTATTTTTATCATTGTTATCAATATGATTAATACTATATTTACTATATTCGATGGAATTATTATTATAAGTTGCATTAATATTATCAGCAAATAAAGTATTATTATTGTTGGTTAATGATGACGAATAATGACTACAAATGGGCCGTTGAACGGGACATTGTAATACTTCGTGATTATTGATGACGTCTCGATGAAGATTTATTAACGTGACAGCTGCACCAAGCATTGTCCCATTGCGATACACATCCTGATTCCAAACACACTTCCATGCTAATTCCCCGAGCCATAAGACATTAGTATCCGTGGATATGGTCCAATTAGAAGATAATAATGTTCGTGAGGCTAAGTACGCATCATTATTAAACGACTCAATAATACTCTTCCCGCTCACTGAAGCATCTAAATCATTGTTCAATCCAAGTTGAGAAAAGCATTCTTTATATGAATTACGTATGCAGTTCGCCCCCATTTGAATCAAATCCGATTCGATGCAAGCGATGAACAATAAATCATCATATTTACTTAACAAACACGATAAAATCCGACTGCGAGGTTCACGGAACACCAACAAGGAGGAAGTAAAGCAAGTTGAATTATTGCTTGGTTTCATCATATTCTCTCGGCTTAATAATAATGATTCTTCATAATCAATCAAACGGCAAAAAGTATTCATAAAGTATCCCTACAAATAATCATAATATAATAACTTATAATGCAATTATAGTAGAGACTTGATCAAGTGTCACTATATATTATTTCATCTTGAAGACATCAGTAGATCAGGAGTAGAGATGGAAATTTAAAATAATATAATTGAAATTATTGTTATTTAATGTTGGTTTATAACACAAACCCTTCACATATTTTATACAGCTGTTCCAAAAAGAAGAATTTTCAAATTATATTTGCATAATTTATATATATATAATTTGTATTTGCATAATTTAACAAATAATTCGTCTTAATCTTTTATGATCCATTATAATGAAATGAAATAACATATTCAATTATATAATCATATGTATCGGTGTTATGTATTTTTATACTAATATTTGAAGTTACAAACAACAAACTTCTATATAAAGTTAACAAATTGATCACAGTAAGTCTTTATCCAAACTAATAATAGACATCAGAGATAAAAAATGAACATGATAATGATAGTGTATTAAGTTAACTCACATGTTTCACTATGTTTGGACTGATTTGAGATAAAAAGAAGAAAGAAAAGTCAGATGATATTCCACCACGAGCATATAACTTTGATAAACGAACAAAATTTAGCAAATGGAAAGGTTGCACATGATCATTTTCACGACACATACGTGTATTACAGCTCTCACAACACTTCCTCATCCATCTGTCACGATAATCCACTCCGAATGGTACTTGGTCATCATGTATTTTACCAGTGACAATAACTTGTAAATTATATCTCAATTTTGAATATTTACTGAATTGCATGACTGATAAGGAGTTTCCAGCTTTGTGAGTATACGCATCTAACGCTGCCACAATGATACAGCGAATAATACCCCTTGGATAAGCGGTCAACATGCTTTCCAATGCTTTATAATTCTAGACAACCAATAATGTAAGGATTAAATACATAAAGTTACAGTACATAATAGCTTGTCTGTAATAAATTTAATTCCATTGTGTCATGATAATACTCAATTGCATGTTATGAGCTTTTTTATCGTCGTGCAAAGCATATTAATTTATATCATATATTGTAATGGTGTACCTCTAATGTGAATATTTTATCATCTGCTGGCCAATCTAAAAATATCCAATCTTCATTATCAGCTAATTCATTATCATTTGTTTTATTTCCAATGAAATATGATACCCTGCTTTTAGTTGGACTCAATGTGTGGCTTGTCACGAGGTCTTTGATGAAGCCAAACTCTAATTCTTTAACTGAACGCAAAAACTTTCGTTGGGAATTTCCCTTCAATAGATCTAGTATCACAAAGTTGAAGAAAAAGGAATAATACTGTAATTGATAGCAATCATCAGCATTGGCTTATTCAATCCTACCGTATCTATGAGAATGATCCATCATACTCTGCGATTCTTCCCCCATTTCAAAGAAAATTAAAATGAATATGCTTCCACTAATCCATCCTAACAGGAAGGTGCATAAATTCTTCCTGAAAAAGCGCAGCATTATCTATTTAAAATTTAAACATTAAGACCACAGTAAACAGTAAGAATAGTGATCATACTGCTGTACATCATCGGGAAACCATTTCATACATAACTTTTATGTTAGTATTATATTTGTGGGTTTGTGGGAGGTTTTTTCTATCACTTTACTACATATTCCGGACCCACCGGAATATATAGTAAAGCGATGGGCGTTACCGGAGGCCCACCCACCAAGGCCCAATTCAATTGTTATTTTAT
>VKHH01006399.1:0-19991 GCA_015144975.1 Epipyxis sp. PR26KG
TTATTATTATTATTATTATTATTGTTATTATTATTATTGTTATTATTATTATTGTTATTATTATTGTTATTATTATTATTGTTATTATTATTATTATCAAAATTAATTTTAAAATAATGAATTAATATATCGGTTGATTTAATTATTATGTTTGTAACCTGGCAGAATCTATGCGAACACTCATGTCAGATATTTTCTCTTGAATTGCATATAATGATGCGATAGGTTTCTCGAATGATTTCCTTTGCTTTGCATATCTATAATCATTTGTAGTTATGATAAAAAAGCAAAAAAAGCAAATATTAAAAATCTTTTTTGTATTGTTATTATATTAGTGATAGAATCTCATCTTATTTGTTCATTTTATGTACATAAATATTTTAAGAAGTGATGTTTTTTATCATACGTCATTCATTTCATTCATCAAATAGAAGAAATTTGTCAACAATATTTTAAAATTGATTATAAAAAACTTAATTTTATTCATATCAAATATAATATTTGATATTATGTAAGTATACCATCAGATATGTGAATATTTTATGAAATAATAAAATTAATAATATAATATATTACTTACATAACAGCACAATCTAATGATGCTTGAGCAATTCCAAGGGCTTGTGCTGCAACTCCAATTCTACCTGAATCCAATGTCGTCATAGCTATTGTAAATCCTTTACCAGTAACTCCGAGTAAATTCTCTTTTGGAATTTTACAATCTTCAAAGGTCACAGTAGCAGTAGACGAAGCTCGAATACCAAGTTTGTCCTCTTTCTTACCAACACTTAAACCAGGAGTATGCATATCTGATATAAATAAAATAATAATTTGAAACGTATTATATGGTTATTATTATTAAAGTTAAAAATATAATGCAAGAATATTATATTTAGAGCCACAAGTAATAGTTAGTTTCAGGTCTTTCAAGCATAACGTTTACGAATCAAACTCAAAATTTCGCAAATAAAAGTCAAAATAAAATAACAATAAATTACTACTAACTATTACTTGTGGTCTAAGTTTGTTTCTTAATAGTTCTATTGTATTCTCAATGCGTTGCGTCTCGAATTATTTACACTCGAACTTGATTATTATGATAATATTATCTAATCAATGCATAGTGGTTCATATCAAATGGGAATATCAACGCCGTCTTTTAAACATGAGTAACTATTTGTAATTTCTCTGCCTTTGAATTTTGTCTAGCAATATATAGTAGTTTTTAATGAAAGGTACAGAATCAACTTACCAACGATAAATGCTGAGATTCCTTTATGCTTTAAAGACTTATTTGTTGTTGCAAATACAACTCCATATTTTGCATCAGAAGCATTTGTAATCCATGCTTTGCTTCCGTTTAAAATCCAATGTGAACCTGCATCAACAGCAGTTGTTGAAGCTGCTCCAGCATCACTGCCATTTCCAGGCTCAGAAAGCATGAAACAACCCAATACATTACCAGATGCACTAAATGACAACAACAACAAATATTTATTTGTATGTTATTTGCTATAATTATGTCGACTCAAAATAAAAGAAATACATATTTTTTGAATTACATTCATTTAATAAAATCCTTTCAATGGATCAAAAGAAGAAATAGATAATTTAATAATTTTACCATTCTTGTAGAAATGTAGACTTTTGTAAATCAGAGCCATATTTTTCAACAGGTCCACAAAATAATGAATTGTTTGCACTCATAATAACTCCAGTTGATGCACATGCTCTGCTAATCTCTTCCATTGCTATAGCATATGATAAACTGTCCATTCCACTACCTCCATATTCTGTAGATACAGATACACCCATCATACCAAGTTCACCCAATTTTTTAACTTGTTCAGCTGGAAATAAATGTTCTCTTTAAGAATAAATGGATGAGTGGTTTATTGTTAAGATGAATATAAAATATAATAAGATGTACCTTGTAAAAAACTACCATATTCTACAGTATATACATACTTATACTGTATATAAATGAATACTTCATATTATAATATTTCAATATTATACAGTATCTACAGCATACAACATACCGATCAATTTTTGCTGCAATTGGAGCCAGCTCAGTGGCAGCAAAGTTTCTGCAGGTTTCTGCGATCATTAAATGCTCTTCCTTGAGAATAGGCCAATCTAAATAACTACTACCAGCAGTTGAGCTGAACTTATTTGATCCATGTAACTTGTTTGCGTTGTGTACAACCTGTACAACTCTAACACCTAATCTTTGCGCAAATTTTACTAACATATTTAATTATTTTATGTGATATACAGTACTTTGGATGAGCAACTAACTCACTTGAATAAGTAAGTTATAAAATGTTTGTTCATTAATTAATGTACTTCAACTTCAATCTGGAATCATAAAACAAAACTGCTTATTAAGGATTAAAATATGCAGGATAAATAAAATTAAAATATGGAATCTAAATCAATAAATAAATTCAATTCTAACTTACATGGGAAACAATGAATGTGAAGATTCCTTTATTGATTCATTCATTCATCAAATAAATATTTTCATTATTCATTGATCAGTATTAAGTATTCTCATCGCTCTGCTGTATTATCATTTAAGAGTAATAAGAAAATCTGAGTATTGGAATAAGAAATTTCATAGAATTTTGAACCAGTTAACTTGCACAGCTGTGATCAAATGACTGAATGACTGAACTATTTCAATATATTTAGATACTCAGCAATATACTGTAACTGCTGATTATGAGCGAATTTCTTCAAAATTTAATCCTTGGCGCAAGCATTGGATTTTTTCCGTCATTATGTATGTTAATCACTTCCCTATTCTCTTCAATTATAAACCAACCATCACCTGAATTTGAAGCAAACACACAGAACTTTTGTGCTGGTATGATATTAGCTGCCGTTGCTAGAGAATTATTTCCTTTAATTGACCTTTCAAAGTCATCTTTACAGCAAAGTATATATGGCATATCGTTTGGATTTTTTATTGGACTGTTTTTTGTTCATTTCCTTGATTTTGCTGTAGATTATGTATCTAAGCAAATTGAAGTCTTGAGAGTGTCTCTCGTATCTCGAAATTCATTTGATGTTGAAAATATTTCCTTGTTGAAAACGAAAGAATCAGAATTAACAACGATAAAATCATCAATAAACAACAATTCAGTAGCGGATCTTAAGTCATATCAATCCATTGACAGTACAACTCCATTTGAAAATAGTAGTAAAAGTAATTATAGTATAGAAGATGCGAGTGATGAAGACGATCCTGAAAGTAATAAAGTCGTCATTACATTAGCAACTCAAGCTACATCATCTTTAGCACATAGAAAAAGAATCGAAGAAAGAGTTACACAATTGGTTACATTTATTTGTACTTTAGAAGAACAAGCAACAGGATTAATAGCGGGTGGAAAAACGCTATCTGCATTAGATTTAGAAATTCGTGCAGATCAAATTGATGAGTCGATTCATAAGTTACAATATGGTGTAGATAATTGTAAACGGTATAAAATACAGAATTGATTTTGATGGTAAATTATTATTTTTCATCGTTTTTATTATTTGATATATACTTTTTATAGCTTAATTCAAGGGACAGGATCAAATATTGTTAGCGCATTACCAAGGTTATGGATATCAGAAGATGGTAAACGAAATCTGCAAGAAGCAATAAATTCTTTGAAAAGTAATTCTATCGACTTAACAAATCAATTTTCAACGGATGAATACTTTCAAGAACAATCAATTATTGATATATTAAATTTATTGGATCGACTTGATGAAAATATTCAAGTTGTTCATCATACTGTTGATGGATTTTCTTTTAAATGGAGTAATAAAGGTAGACGAAATAGTATTCCAGTCCCAATAGAAGGATCCTATATCCCTATGAGTCTCATGGTACCTGTCTGCGTGGACAGTATAGTTGACGGATTCCTTATGGGTTCTTCGGCAGTAATGAGTCAACGAGCTGGGATTATTTTAAGTTTAGCGAATGCTGTTGAAATGGGATTTTTAGGATTAGCTGTATCGATACGAATCAGCAAATGTACTGCTTCATCTGTATTTGCAAGATATGTTGCCGTTATAACACCACCATTACTAATGTTTACAGCTGCTATATTAGGTAATATAAATATCAAGTATTTTATTTTGGTAGTCACATACTTAGTTTTCCTCACTTTAGGTGCGACTATCGGAACGTTCATCAAAGACCATAAAACATTATTTTTTGGATTAATATCATTTGGAATCGTTGCATTATTATACTTGGTAGTTAATGAGTTGCTTGTTAGTGCACGTGAAGCACAAGCAGGACAAGAGCATTGGTGGAGTGCTATGGTTTTATTCTTAGGAGTTTATACGGTTCTTCTTCTTGAGCTTGTGGTGCCAAATTGATATTATATATTTTTTGATGTTTCATATTTTGGATCTTATTGGTTTGTTTTAAATATTGTTTGGTTCTTATATATTTTTGCTTTATAATCAATTGGTTTATTGAAATTAATATAGCTCTATAGAAATATTTCTTAACATATTATTTCTTTCAGTCAGCCTGTAAATATTTTGAATATTGTAAATTTTCTGAATATCTTATCTAATGAGAGCTATAGTAATAAGTCATATTTTGTTAATTTAATTAATTGTACAGAGTGAGAATTTTTTCTGATGAAAATTGCCGTTGTGCAGATGCCCTTAATGAATGAATGAATGAACAGTATAAGTCACTAAATAATATAATAAAAAAATGACCAAATATTTCACAGCTGCAACACCTATTCCAATCAATGGTCTTTGAAGTGAATGGCTAAATACATCCTCTATCATTGCAATGCGTAAAAGACCTGGCATCCTTATCATCTAATCGCTTCAATAGATCAGAATCCGCTGTGTTAAGCTACTTTCGAAACCAAATCTTAGTTGCACTTCATGTTTCATAGTGCAGAACTCATAAATCCATCTACTCGTCATTCTCGTCATCGTAGATTTACTTGTTTAATTCATTTATTCATTCAATCAATAAAAAAATATTTTTCTTTTTCGTTTTTATTTGCTCAATCAGTTAAATAATTTTTAGCTTTTCCCTCTTGTTTAGATTAATTGATTTCCTCAATGAATGAATGAATGAATGAATGAATCATAACAATTTTCATTAATTCATTTATTTCATTTTTAATTTTTTTTGTTAATAAATTAATAAAACTTCTTGTAACAATTTCTTATTAACTTTAAGTTAGCTCCATCCTTTTACTTCTTTCTCTATGAGATTTTCTCATACGGGATTGCTATATTTATAATTATTTTTTGTATATCAAAATTTGTGTAAGTTACTTACAGCTGTTATTTTGTTATTTTGTTATTGATACATAAATTGAAAAACCTTCAGAAATTGAAATTGTGTTTCTCCACTGTAGTAATCTATTGCTCTGTCAATCTACATACATGACAAATAATAAGTTTAAAATCGTTGAACAGCTGTGTTATAAACTTATGTATATAAACATATAAACAAGGTTTTCGTCATCAATATTGGATATTGGAATATTGGTAGTTTTTCATATTACATATATTTATATATTGTGACATTATACTGTAGCTAACACAATAAATATTATCATGCTTTTTACAATATCAACTATTCTTATTTACTCTGTTTCTATTTTGGCAACTTCAAACAATGAAAATTTTAAAACGACATCATCATTAATGAGATTTATGTGGACCACTCCAATTCAATTGTTAAATATATATCAAGATAAAGATAGTTTTAGTACAAAAAATATTAAAAGTTTAAATGATATTGAGCGATCTATATTAAATTATTATAAGAAATTTCTTCATATTGATAATGGTATTAATGAAGAACTAAAAAATGGAACTTTAAATGATCGTTTTTATAATTATCAACAAGCACTTGATATAAAATATAAATTATGTATTGCATCTCATAATGATGGTATTCAAACAGTCACTTCAAATAATATATGTATGCACAATCTGTCCACTCGTCCTGATATTTTCACACATTTAGCTTTATTATTTAGTGCAACAATTCGGTCTTATCTAATGGAAACATTTTTATTAGAAAAATCTGAACATTTGATAAAACTTGAAAACATATTTATTTGGTGCTCAGTTCATGCGAATGGTTCGTATCATCAAGCTCATCACCATGCGTCAAGTGTATTATCTGGAGTTTTTTATATAACATCACCCCCAAAATCAGGTTCCATAGTATTTGAAGATCCAAGAGGCTCGCATCCTCCATTTGGCAAAACATTAGAAATTCAACCGAAACCTGGAGATCTAGTATTATTTCCTTCATGGCTAATACATCGTGTTTCACCAACTCTAACTAATGAACCGCGAATAAGTATTAGTTTCAATTTAGATGGAGATTGGGAAACCACAACTGATATTAATCAAGGCTATATCACTTCGATTAATTAATTATGTCTTCTAATATTTGTCAAAACTGTAAACTCATAATTTTATGGCATTAACAACAGAAACGTTCAATAGGTTCAGATATAATTTTGATTAGATTCTTACAACTTTAATAGATTATTATATCAAGTTACTTGTACATTTTATCATAATAAATAAAATAGCCAATAACTATCATCCAATAAAAAGATCAAACATGTAACAAAACTTGGATTGGAATAGAACCTCAATACTTTACTGTAGAATTATCATTGTTCTGATTGTCCAATAAATTAAATCGCTTTCAATAATATTTTTATAAGAATCTTACGGACTTTTTTTTTATGCATGATAGAGATTATTATATCAAGTTACTGGTACATTTTATTATTATAAATAAAATAACCTAAAACTATCATCCCATACAACTATCAAACATCCAACAAAACCCAATAGAGACCTATATAGCATTATCATGATTATCAGTAGAACTGTCTGGTCCATTAAGCATTTGAACAATATCATTTTCTAATGCTAATGGAGAAACTTTTGATAAGTAACGTTTTACTGGTATTCCATCTGAATTACACAAAAAATTTGCAAAATTCCAATCTAATGATCCAGTAGGAGTTAATCCTGGATAAGATTTAAGAAATTTGTAAAGAGGATGAGTACTTGAACCATTTTCACATTCCATTTTACCGAAAATAGGAAAAGTTGCCCCTTTCTTATTTGCGAATTGTGCAATTTGATCATTACTACCCGATTCTTGGAACAAAAAATTGTTACAAGGGAAAGCCAATATTTGAAATTTACCATTATCTCCCCTGTATATAATTATATAACTGTTATTAAGAATATTTAAAATGTACTATTTTTTATTCAATATAGCAATAAAAGATGAACTGCAATTTATTATCAGTTATAAATTTGATTTTATTGCACAGTGAATATCCTTACCCATATTTTGAATACAGAACATTCATCTCACTGTAGTTCTGATTGGTTAACCCTCAGCTGGACGCAACATTGACTATTAGATATACTTTTTTTCCAGAATATTTTGACAATGAGACAGGTTCTTTGTTTATAATTGATTCGACTGAAAAATCAAATATATTTCTCGCAATAGCTCCAGATACACCTAATATCGGTTCATTAGAAGAAGATTTTGAAGAAAATAAACCCATGATGAAAATATGAAATGTGGCTGTGTTATTATTAGCCATGTGTTATAAAGATTATTAGCAAAATACAACTTTTTACTGACTGTTTACTTTTTACTGTCCATTTACAAATTAAAAAAAGAAAACAAGAAGACGCTTCTTCTTTTTGAGGAAGTTGCGTTAAAAAAAGAAAAAAAGTATCAACGTGAACTTCAACAACAGAAATATTTTGCAACAAATCACATATTTTTTTACAATGGGCTTGTTAGGATCTAAGGTAAACTCCATAAATCCAGTTCTTGGTTCATCTGGAGAAATTGCAAGAAGCATTTTTGATTTTACAGTTGAATCTATAGAAAACAAAGAACTAATTCATCTATCCAAATATTTTGGTAAGAGAGTTTACCTTGTTGTAAACGTTGCATCTAAGTGAAGTTTAGCTGATCAAAACTATAGCGAAATGAATATCTTGTACACCAAATATGGGTAAGTTGCTCATTAGTTCATCAAAAATAAGTTATTTTTTGCACATACTGGTATTTATATTTCTTCACTTTTTTCGTTTTCAAGAACAAATAACGATGGATTTATTGGAAATTTTCGCTTTTCCATGTGATAATATATACTTTCAAGAGCCTGGATCTAATAAACAAATTGCTGAATTTGCCAAATCAAAAGGTGCCATTTTTCCAATTTTCGGCAAATTGAAGTGTGAAAAAGGGAAAAAGACACATCCATTGTACAAATTTTTGAAGTCCTACAAAGGGATTAATCCAACCGGTAAACTAGATTGGAATTATGTTAAGTTTTTGTGTAATGCGGATGGGATTCCTGTCAAACGTTACCCTTCAAGTGTTTCACCATTAGATTTAGAGGCGGATTTACTAGAAATCATGAATGGGAATGGGGAAAGGGTTTCAACTTCTTCTTATTAAATTTATGAATTTATTACTTCTCATTTCAGATAAAGTTAATCATTGGATGATTATTTTAATAAATTTGTCAATAATTATTTTAAAATATGATAGTATGGTTTAACTCATAATGTGGTGCAGATTTATGAAGACTTCATCGTGGTAACGATCACATAAAAGTTATGTATAAATAAAGTATAAATATTAAATTAAATTATATATATTGTGGTATTGAGTAGGAAATATAAGAAATTGTTCTAAGATTTATGGATTTGCATACATATACCGGTATGCCATATGCATTTTTGTTAATATTTTAACGTAAGCTTGACCTTTTGTATTACTGATAAATTCGCTTTTAAGACATCCTGTGACATAAAATATGACATTCAACAAAAATTTTCATATTTTTAATAAGACAATAATAATATTTTTCATATTTTTACGTATAGTATTGTTCAATAAGACACAATATAAACACCAACGTTATTATTAAACGTGTATGATTCATCATATTGTAATAATAATATGATAACTTTATTAAGAACGAATCCGTGCAATTAATCCAATAGGTAGATGATCAGAAGGGAAATTCTACAAGAAAAATAATAATAATAAAAAATCGTAAATTTTAATAATTTTAAAACAATAATAAAGAATAAATATGATAAAAACAAAATAATTTCAAAACAAAAATGTATTATTTATAATATAATGATATCTATTATTATTACCTTATTTGGAATAGGTGCAAATCTTCTACCTTTTATATTAGCTTCTAAGTCACCAGATCTTATAGGAGGTGACAAAACCATATCAACATCAATTTTATTATTAGTCCATATATGATCAATCCAACCTTGGAACTCATCTGTTTTTGTTGTAAATAATGGTTTGGAATCTATAAACTCATTCATTTCATAAATATTATGAAGTATTAAATTGGAATTTAATTGACCTAAAGAAAATGATAATTATAACAAAAAATATTATAAATAAAGTACATAAATATAAATATTATAAATATTGATATTAATATATACATTTATCAATTAAACAGCCTGATGTTAAGTATTTGTTTTTGCTGGAATCAAATAATATTATTTAAATAATAAAATAAATCAATTATGTATAATATATAAGAGAAAAATAATAAATAAAAATGATAATGAATATAATATATTATATAAGTATACAATAATCATACTAATTGTCGACAATAATTTGAAACCATAAGACTGTTACCACTTCATAAATAATTATTTTTGTAGACATAAAAGCAATAAAAAAATTCAATTTAATGTCAATTAATTTCAAAATAAGTATTATTATTCTCTTTGTTAAGATCATCAATAGGAAATAAATATTTCAACTGTTTCTTCAAAAAAAAAATAAAAAACATACAATTGATATGATTATTGTTGTAAGTAAATGTAAGTAAACTTATAATAAACAAATAAATAAATAAATAAAACATATATTTAATATTATAATTAATATAAAATAATAATTATGAAATAAATACCTAATCGTGGATTTGGACTATTTGCATTCACTTTTGTATTGAACCAATTATCAGGATGTTGAGGATGATTAATATTTAAATATCCATTACTAAATATTTCAAATAATGCTGATTTATAATCACCAAAATCATCATGCAATACATTTGGCATAGCATTGAAATCACCACATATTATCAAAGGGGGTAAATTATTTTTCTCAAATTTACAATTATTACAAAAACTTTGTATACATTGTGTGACAGCTAGAGCTTGTATTGTTTTAATATCTTCACGTGCTGGATCCCAAAATAAATGAGTATTTCCAATAATAATATTCTCATTTGTTGCTGTTACATTAAATTGTACTATTAACATTGTATTCATTTTAGAATGAACATCAACTACAAATTCATGAGATCTGCAATGATTTAACAAAGCAAAATCTTTCAAATGAAATTTTTTACTTGTGACTATATTCAATTTTTGTGGATTATAAAACATTGCGGAGCCTATATTTTTATGACCAAACTTTCCTTTACTTTCATGAGATGTTTTGGTTGGAGCATAACCACAACATTCTAATCCGATTCTTTTCATACCTGGTATGAAGGTTTCTCTCAATGATTTGAAAGATACTTCTTGTAAACAAAATATATCAGCATTCAAACCTATTAACTCTTGTATCAATACATCTCTTCTACGAGTCCATTTTGTTACCGATACTGGTGCATACTCATGTTTGCTACCTTCTCCGTGTAAAGGACCTGAAGTATAACATAAATTGCATCCAAACAACATTTTAGCAACCACAAAATTTAACCAAGAAAATCATCGATCTATACTTACCCAATATATTATACGAAACTATTTTTAAACTTGTATTTGTTAATTCTGGAGCTTTATGATGCACTCCATCTCTGATGTATAGCAAGAACAGAACATAAACATCCATAAGTTTTACAAAATATCACAAAAAATATCAATAAATTTAATCGTTAAAAAGATGCACCTATCAATCCATGATTTAGATTTGAAGTTGGAGTAATCTGCTGATAAGTTCAATTGTCTTGCTTCTTCTTCCATTATGGCCAAAATTTTTGAAGTTTTTTCTGAAATTGCGGTACAATGACTTAAGTTTATACATTTAGAATGATACAAACGATTTCGAAACGAATTTACAAATAGTATCATTGTTAATGCAACGCTAACAACTACCAACATATTAATTATACTGGATACTCAACAATGCAAGAGCAGATCTATTTACTATTAACCTAAAATGTGGTGTTTTTCTCTGCAATCTTAATCATAAGACAAAATTATAGTATTAGAGTACACCACATATAATATAATCAAGTGTGATCTGAATGAATCTTGATTAATAATTAATTAATTAATTAAATTTGTTTTTTAAAAAAGGGGGTAAATTATTATAATAATATTTCTTATAATAAACTAATGTACAGTAGGAATATTGTCTTTGCAAAAATCAACTACATACGGTTTATATGCATATGCACCTTTTATTGGTTGTGTATTGTGTTGAAACCAATCATGTGCATGAAAATTACTCAAAACCTAGTAATTGGACTCAATCCGGCTTTGCAACGAATCGTACAGTTTCCTAATGGATTGAACGTTGGAAATGTGAACAGAGCCAGCAAGGTGGATGTGTGCCTTGGCGGTAAAGGTCAAAATGTCGTTGTTGCTGCTAACTGCATGCAAGTGCTAGACAAGCCTGCTTTATTGCAACTATTAGGTAACTATATAACTGTTATTAAATTGTACAGTACTACTATAAATATTAGAATATATTAATTTAAAAGCGCTTATTTATGTAAATGCAAAAGTAAAAGTAATAAAACTTAACGCATGTTTTTATTCTTACTTTTTTATGTATATTTACTTTCAAAGAAGATTAAAACAGTAAATAGTGTAACTTTTGATGATTGGTTATTTGGATCGAATACAATTAACAGCACAAACTATTACTATATTGTAAAAGTATATAATGAATGGTTTTTTGTTATTAATAATAATTTATGTCTGTATTGCGACAAAGTAAATCAAAGTATTTCAATAAAAATAAATATGCTATTATTTTGTAATTACGGTTTTATATTAGTACTAATAACAAAATATTGTCACAAATATTTTATAATATATTGATTAACATTAAGTTACTCTTGAATAGGATCCGGAAATGAAGGTGACGAAGTGCTCAATATTCTCAATAATAATCAACTAATTTCGACTGATTTTGATTTATCAATAAGAACATCTGCACCATGTAGAACATGTATTACCTTAGTCGATTTATTAGCTGATGATGCTACTGAAGTGATTGAGCCATCAGGTCATATTAATAATGATGAAATAAAACAATTGATGGTGAAAATAAATCAATATTATGCTGATGAAAAAGTTAATGGTATAGCAATAATGGGATCTATGCCTCCTGGATGTCACTCAAGTCTTTATGCTGACATTATAAAAACTGTTTGTAATAATGATTCAAAGGTGATATAACATATTATATTGTGACAGGAAAACTACAATGATGTTATATTATGATATTATCACATTAATTATATAAAATATAATCTTGGTTTTTTTCAATTTAAGTTTATTATTGTTTTGAAAATATGTTTTGTTGTATAGGTATTATTGGATACTGTTAGTGGTGTTATGGAAGCATTACAAACATGTACTAGTAAAGATATTGATTGTAATGTATTATTAAAGGTGAAATATATTAATTATAAATTATTATTATTAAATATTTTTTTGTCTTCTTAATAAATTATGTAGAGTATATTTAATAATAATATAACTTATCTCTTTTTATTATTTAATTTATAAAAATGTTATTATTTCTAAGAAATAATATTAAGATAAAGTACAGTTAGAGTATTTGAATCGGACTCAAGTATTCAAGCAGGAATGGAGCCAATATTATACCTAACAAAATTTTGCTCTTTTCTCAGAACCGCAATCATTATTATTACACAAGTTATTTTTCTGGGTACCAGTCAAATTTTATAAACTTGACGAATTATTACGAAAAAGGGGACTCCATATCCAAACATAACATTTTACAAAGCCCCCTTTCTAGAACAACTCGTTCAACTCGTTCTCTCTAGAGTTCGTCTTAACTAGTCAAATTTATCAAGTTTACCTGTTGCTCAGAATAATAACTTGTGTAATATGATGATTGCGGTTCTGAAAAAAGAGCTAAGAACTTTTTATAAGGTATGATATTTGCTCCATTCCGGCTTGAATACTTGAGTCCGGTTCAAATACTCTGACTGGAACTCTCTTATAATTTATAATAATTATTTTCATTTTTCCTGTACAGTTTGGTCTTAACTATAATAAGATTAATGGGTAATTACTTGATTTTTCAAGTTCGATTCATATGAAAAAAAATTGTGTACCTTCTTCCTTCCTGTTGACTACCCATTACCGCCCTCCTTGTTTTCATGTTTTAAGTCCGGTGTTTTTTCGGCGTTGTTTCGGTGAAAGAAGTGGATAGTCATCAAGGAGATGTAGGTCACAAAGTTGCAGGTCACCAAGTAGTCACAAAAATTAACTTTTGTTCTGAATTATTGTTTAACTAATCTTGATGCTTTTAGCATCATGTCTCACAGTTCCTTAAACATTATCTGTTTTTAACTAATATTATCTTTTTTTATTTTCCAAAAGATATACTTTACGTTAATACTTTATGGTAAAGAAGACAATCAAAATAATAATAATAAAATAGTTATGAATCAATTTTATTATATTATTTCAACAATACTGTTTTATATAGATTTTTTACTATTTATTCTTCATATAGCTTGTCATTTCACTAACTTATGGCATAAGTATATGAGTGATCATATGTTATAAAATTTCAGAAAATAATATTTATTTTAAAATACTTCACTATTTATTTTTTTATTATTTTTATTTGATAGATAAATGCTGGAGAATTATGTAAATTAGCTGGTTTAGAAATAAATAATAAAAATTCAACCAAAGCTTCATTTCCAGTTGAATTATTATATGAAAGTATTAATAAATTAATGAAAATAGGAGATAATGGATCTCATTTGAAATATGATAAATTATATATAGCAACAACAGATGGACCTTTCCCAGCAACACTTGTCTCGGTAAGTAAAAATGAATTAAATATTATAAAAATAAAAAATTTTAATAATTCTTGATAAATATAATATTTTTAATCTTATTTCTTATTATTATTTCCTTTGTTTCAAATCACTGTAAAAATAAAATCTAAAATAAAACGGTAACCCATGTGTAACCATTACACATGTAACACCGTATGTGATAATACCTTTAATATAATTTATGATTTTCAGAATATATCATTTATGATATATTTCTTAACGTTTTTTAACAGTTTGAAAATATATGATACTAAAATTTTTATGATTCTTTTTAGATGCGAAGTAATCGAAAATGGAAAATTATATTACCATCTTTACCTTTTTCTATTAAGAATCCAATAGGTGCTGGTGATGCTGTAGCATCAGGTACTCTTCATTATTGGACACATGTGAATCCTTTAAATCAAATCCAATCAGAAAATATAAATTCATTCATTAATCAATCAATGAAAAATATAATAATAGAAAATGATATAGAAATGTTAAAATCATTTTGTTGGGGTATATCATGTGGTGCAGCAAGTTGTGAATCAAGTCTTAATAGTATATTTGAATTATCATCAGTGATTGATATTTATAATCGAATTATTATTGAAGAATTAATTAATTAATTAATTCATATTTTTATTTAAAATATGATTATTTTGTGGTGTTGTTTGTCCTATAGCCGTAGTAATACATTTATTTTCCATATTTATTATCAACAATTATTTCCTGGGTTTATATAATAAAATAAAATAAAAATCGAGAATAGTATTACATTTTATACTCAGTTTATGTTATTTATTATCAAAACAATCATTATCAACAATTATTAATAGCAATCAACAATTACGAAAGGAAGGGTAAGCTACACTTTAATGAATTCTAAAAAAAGTAAAAATAGTTTTTGTGTCTCATTACTGAATTACTTCAAATTTATTACTAAAATTTTAATATCTACTTCCACTATGATTATAGTCTCTGTTATATCCATCATGATGATTCGATCTGTTATTTATTAATGGACGATTATTATTATGATAATTATTATTATTATCTTCTCTTGTGTTATTACGTTTATTTTGATCATATCCTTGATTTCTATCATATGTATACCCTTGATTGTCTTCAAATGAATCTCTATCACGTTTGATTTTTCCATTTAAATCTTTATCGTGATAAGTATTTGTATAAAATCCTCGATCATTTGCTTGAGATTTTAGATTCTTTTTTTCGAATTCTTTGAGTTGAGGAATAGTAAGTGTTGTCAACTTTATACCAATAACACCAAATTTCGCTTCTTTCTCAGCATAGCCAGGAAATGATCTATACAATTTTTCCGCTGCATCTAAATCTCCTCTAAAATCTGGTAAACATGCTTTAATTGTGTAATGTTCAAGCATTTCTCGGAATGTTTTAAATGTAGATTTCTCAGTTACACTTGTTAAACAAAAGTCATTTCCGGTAAAGTACAACATATAATCATTTTCACGTGCTCTAGCTGCAATTCCTGTGTTGATACGACCTTCAACTGTCTTACTTCCATTCAATAACATGTCTAAATATTGTTTTTTCAATGGTAATCTGAAACAACCCCTTGGAAGTGAATCTGATTCTTTTAGACCTAACACAGCCCTTTTGTGTTCAAGAATATCTTCCATTTTCATTGGATTTGAAGTTGACATCATATTAATTTTCGAGTTTTGTTGTTGTTGTTGTTGTTGGCGAACTAATGGATTGACAATAAGTGTCGGTTGCTTTTTGGGTATTCGTGATGATATGTCCAACATTGATGAAGAGTCTTTTGTTGATTTAAACGAAGCAGGAGAAGGAGGAATTGATATTTTTGGTAAACTAATAATTTTCGATCCTACTGATTTAATTTCTTGGTCACTTGCACCCTTCACTTCATCTCTATCGTTACATGTTTGCAATCCGCTCATTTTTCGAAGTTTGAAGCTTTTTAAGCTAACGAAAAAGCAATATATTATGGTAAATATTAACAAGTATTGGAAAAGCATTTACTGTGTAACTGTACCTGTATCTTATTATGATCATAAGAAAAATACCAAAATCCTAACAGAAAAACAAAGAGAGGAGAAGGAAGATAATTATAAAGTTTCTCAATTTTATATATATATACTAAATCATACTTCAATGTCATTTTTCCCGCTTAACTAATGTTTGGATTAAAGAACTTATTTGTTTCCTCATAAAAGAGTATTTTCTTTTACAAATTTTGTATACTTAAGAGGTTTTATACATAAAATAAACAGTGAAGAAGTGTTTTCCATTAATTAAACAATATCCTAGTATCCTGTGGTGTTTTTTGTTACACTTTTGTTGGTTTTTTACTTCAATTAAATTTCTTTAGTTTCATTCACAGTAAATGTACATTAAATTATTTCAGAGTCGATAATTTCTGTGCAATGAGTCGTAACAAACTTGTATGTCCACCACGCGACCAGCCTAACAATCATGGCTTTACTCATCATCACACAAGTCACCCCATCATCAATATCTCGAAAAATCACTCAAACACCAACAGTGATCTACTTGAAGATGAAACTTTTCCCATATGTTTTAAGGATGTTAGTGTTCCTATTCAAGATGCACATTATGATGACATTCATGGAATGGTATGGATGCAACCAAGACAGTTTGTAAGTGGATCGAAAGATAACACTCTAAAAGTTTGGGGAATTAATAATATCGGTGAGATAACCTTTGATTCAAGGCTTCGAAATGCTGGTAATTATACCTCTTGGATCACTGCATTGGGAAAAGTAAATGATGAAGAGCTAATATTTGGTACTAGGGATGGTAAACTGAGTATGATATCGACGAGTAAAGATGTAAATTGTTCACTTGAATTAGATGAATGTCAAAAACAAAATCAAACGGGAGTTTCGTATAATAACCATGGTTATCAAAATAGAAATAAAAATGGATCTATTTGTAAGACTAGAAACCAGTCACGTGTAACAACACTTTACGCATTGAGTAACTTTGAACCTCATTTATCAAGCTACGTAATGGTTGGGAGACCAAAAGAATTACTTTGTGTAGATATTAGTGATCCTATGGCTGGATTTGAAATAAAATGGAAAGAAAACCTTCATAGCAATGACTGGGTGAGTTGTATAAAACCTATACTTAAAGACTAACAATAAATCATTGGAACTGAATTTGTTTTGTATTAGGTTTATTGTGTTCTACCAATAATTTCTATGAATTACGAAACATTTCGAGCATGCATTGTTATGGGGAGCTCTTTAACTATTTGTTCTATTAACCTTTCAGATGATGAACACACCGAAAATTGGTCATCAGTGTGGTCTGAAGATAGAAAATCAGTAAAACATGGTAATGATCGTGCACATATTGCAGATTTACAACGTCTATCACTGACAAATAATAATTGGATAAGTGGCTCATGTTTCGATGGTGTGATTCGCATATTCGATATAGAAAGGTCTTGTTTAAATCAGGAATTAGTTGGTGAAAGGCAAAGATGTTGGCAAACATTAGAGTATGATGCAAATCAACTTTTATCAACCGCAGATGATGGTTATCTTAATCTATGGGATATAAGAACATCTACAGTACAAGGGAAATGTAAACATAATGGTCGAGTATCATGTACACTATTGGATAAGAATACGAAATACATCATCACAGCTTCTTGTCCAAATGATGTGAAACATAATAAATCTGAAAAAGGAACATTTAGAGTGCTCGATTTAAGAAAATTAGACTCTTCTTCATTTATAGAAACAGTTAATATTTCAAATAAAAATGATGAAAATATTTGTCGTGAAGTGACATCAAATCAAACAAATGCATTAAAACTCAACAATGTAGATGAAGAAAATGTAATATCAAATAACAAGGATGATTCTAAGAGTGATTGGATCCCAATTCAAAATAAATATAAAAAGAATAACAATAATAATGATAACAAGAAAAGTAGTTTTATTAATACTTCATATCAAAATAGAAAAATTAAATGGTAGTTCAGTTGCATAATAAAAACAGTATAATCATCTTTGTAGAAGTAATCATGCGATATGGAATTGTAAATATTGAGATTCATCGTAATATGTAAATGATGTAATTACATTTTTTTAAACCAGTTTTTTTTTTCAGTGTAACATAATAATGCAACATCCAGAAGCTATGAGTAAAAAGTTGAGTGTACATAACAAAATAGCTAATCAATAGATTGTACAGTCAGTAAGTTACCTACGGTATTCCATGGATCTTTTATAAAAAATAGTAACTAGAAGCTTGCTTTTTATCAATTTTGGATTAGTCCATATCTTAATAGATTGTACATTAACTACGGTATACTATTCTTAAGTTATTAATTATGCTTCAACTGTTATAGAATAGTGCATAAAATTGTGAATCAAAGTTGCTATTTTGACAATGTGATCGTAAGCAAGCTATAAGCTACATTTTGAATTAATGTAAGTCAAAAATTGAGTTCACCAATGAATGTTTTTCCATAAATTATGGAATTGGATATATATAACATGATTTGTCATTATTGGATTATTACTGTTTACTATTTACTACATTGGAATTGCTGACTCTCTTGGTCTCTTGGTGTCTTGGATCTTAGAGAATATCATTTCCTTAAAATACCATTTAATCTATGAGCACCAAAAAGTTTTAAGATTCAAGCAACAGATGTACATATTAATATAGGTATCTGGATACGCAGATACTTCTACATTTCTACAGTAATACAGTAGTACATTTCAGCGCGGTATTGATGTTTTGATGTTTTAAAAGAAAACGCCCTAAAATCAAATTTCGTCGGAAGCATGACTTTATACAGTATAATTTTACTTATCAGCGGAGAAAAATTGAAAACTGTTAGTAATTTTGTAGTAGGAGTGGCTCACTTAAGGGGCTTTTTGGTAGTTTTTTGTCAATTATAATTTGTCAAAAGTTCACATCCATCAACTCCTTCACTTATATATTCTTAAAGCAGCAGTGTATGGAAGTGCGTTTTTTAACTAGAGAAAATACAAAATTCTGTTATCGTTTTATAAGTTATTATTTTTAACGGTTTACAGTATAAGAATAGCGTGTTTGCGCATCACTGTTTTTTTAAAAATACCGAAAATAATTACCAGATTTTTTAAAAAATAACCGAAAAATAAATGGTAATTTTCAAACATACAAATTTTATCTAATAAATATTTACAATTTTTTTATTTCGAATCTATAACTTTAGTTTGCTCCTGCTTTCCAGTATGAGTAACTGCACAAACTGCACACGAACTAGAGTTGACTTTAGAAGTCTTCCTGTTCTTTTTAAACAATGAAGCTCGATGCACAAATTGTGACCAAATATTTGAGAACTATCAAATATTTGGTCACAATGTGCATCGAGCTTCATTGTTTAAAAGAACAGGAAGACTTCTAAAGTCAGCTTTAAATCGTGTGCAGTTACTCATATCAATCCAGAACTAGCAGAAACTGCACCATTTATATTTCCCATGAACTAATTTTATTCGCGTTGTTTCATAGGAACCACCACTACTGGAGCTGGTAAGAAATTAATTTTGTTACATTAAAAGCGATTTATTGGTTATCTATTTATCTATTTTATTCTAATCCTTCAACTACTCTCTGTAATGTTGCGTTTTCCTCTTAACATAAGTTTCTAACTTTCTTTAGGTTCTATCGGTCTTATTAGCGCTGATTCCCAAGGTAAGGCTTACTTGATAGATTTACTTAGCTTCGGTTTGATAACATTTTTCTTGTTTTATATTACAGTATTGATTGAGTTCTTTCGATGTAATCCACCACCAGCGT
>VKHH01006400.1:0-19955 GCA_015144975.1 Epipyxis sp. PR26KG
GCTAAATAGACAAAAGTTGACACTTTTCTGGTAGCTGAAGAGTTTTGTTATTTACTAACTTTTAATAAATCCAAGAGTAGGTGTGGTGTATAAAGAACAATATATATATATATAAGTTACCTATATACTATATATACAGTATATATATATACCAACTTATTATTTATTCAGCATTGAAAATTATATTATTATTTCTACTAAGTTGGTTGCACTGTAGCTATGCACCAAACTAATCCAACACCAGCATAGTAACATAGTAAGTGTTGCAAGTTGCAAGTTGCAAGTAGAATTAAAAATAATGTTGTTGCGTATTATGTTCATATCATCAACGCTGCACTATTTATACTCTTTCAATATATTGATACCAAGAAGAACGCTAGAGTCAATTATATCAATCGTTATGAATACTGAAGACTGTATTCAACAATATCAACGAGAACGTAGACCAGTTCGTAAACTATTAACTGTTTGTATTGCTGCTATTGCACTTAACCCAATGATAGCTCAGTCGGATTCTAATTATATTGGCTATGATAATTCAAATATATTTTCTCATACCCAAGATAAATCCACAACCCATTCGCTGTTATTGTCAATGGAAGATGTGTACAATTCAAACACTCCTGGATCAGGCAGCACTAATCCATTGAATCCTAACTTACCTATGATTACTCCTAATGATAAAGATAATCAGTTGGTGCAAATAGCATTCAAAGATTTCAATGATAAACGTTTTGATGCAAGTGAAAAAGAGTTTTCTATGGCAATTGACAAATGGTACAAGATGAATAGACCAAGGGATGAAATAGTCTCATTAATAAGATCGCGGTTAGTAATAGCTTTAGTCAGCTTATACTGATACTTTATTCTTAATAAATATTTTATTTGCAGCGCAAATGTGAAACTCGATAATAAACAATTTATGGAATCAATCGATGATTATAATCGATGTTTGGAGCTAATGAAAGTCGATGGAGAAACTGTGGATGGTTTGGGAACTTATCCAGAGTATCCTGATACTTTTGTTGGTAAGTTATCATTTACTGATCCTTAAGTAAGAATAATTTTGACAATAATAGTATGCACAGCTTCAACTTATCTAACAAACATAGCGTAGTATATGTGAAATGTAATGTAGTATATGTGTTTGGTCCTCACTATTACATGGGTAATATTGAGAACTATAAAATGTGATTGGAACTTAATGAATATATGATAATCATACATCGTATACCATACGGTGTATAGATTTATTATCCCCACCAGATTTAAGAAGTATTCCAATATGATATTAAAAGCTCGGTGTATACTACCTCAACCTGAATATATTTGATTTATATTTCTACCATCATTAGCAAGTAGTATATCTATACACATAATCAATTATTAATCATATATCTATATCTCAGGACGAGCATTAGCTTATGAAGGGTTAGCTGATTGGAACTCAGCCCTAAATGATTATAATAAAGCAGTCTCATTATACGGTGGTAAACCAAGCACATCAAAGAAAATATACAGCTATGAGGAAGGGGTTAATCCATTTGTTCTAACATTCCGAGGCAACACTTTGACTAAATTGGTGAGAATGTCATTCATTATTTCATTCGGAAATATAATTATCATTTTTGTCTAGTACTGTTATATTTGTTCTTATTTATTATTATTATTATCATCATTTATCCTCAAACTATTATTATCATTCTTGTATTATTATTTAATTTTACTTATAGTAAATAATGCATATGTTATATAATGTTTTTAATAATAATATTATTATTCATTATATTTCAATGCCAGCAAAAATGTTCTTCAAATCATCAAGTTGCTTAATTTATTATTATTATTATTTATAATTGTTATCAACACAATAATATTTTTGCAATTAGTTATATATTTTCCGAACATGATTTCAGAATAGATTTGATGAAGCACTGTATGATTACCAGTCAGCGAGTGATATATTCAATGCATTGCGTGATATTCCCAGATACTCTGATGCAAGAGCAAACTATGCATTAACATTATATCAAGTCGGAAAAGAAGATGAATCAGTGAAAGCAATGCGAGATATTATTAGAAAAAACCCTGGATATGCTGATATACATGTAGCATTAGCAGCAGATTCTTGGTCAAGAGGCGATTATATAACAGCATTGAAGGTAATGTCTATTCAATATTCATTTGAGCTTGAAGAAAACTTCATAAGATTTTTTTCTAGTTTTGTAAATTTATTTTGTTTTGCATTTCCTTGAATTTTATGTGAATGATGTTCATCATCATCATACGGTAGCAATACCGTAGGAACTAATAATAACAATTGTAAATATGGAGAATAATAAATCAGTTATTATAGTTAAAATTACTAATAAATATGATATATTTTCTGCATCTGTTCCAAACAAATCTCAATAAGAAAAGCTACCGTTAGTAGCTAAAGCGTGACCATAAAGCAATAAGTTTCATAATGGAATTATGTCTCTGTAGAACCGCTTTGGTGTTGGATTATTTAAAAGAAAATAATAGAATTGACTTCTATTAAATTATTAAAGCAAAACTTAAAAAGTGTTGACATAATCAAACAGGTTTATCTCAACTCTTTAGTTACCATCGAAACTATCATAATTACTCTTTCTGAGTTATGGAAGTTCATCACAATTATGGATATAATAATTATAACTAACTCATAAGGATGTTATTATTATGATGATTGATAATAATAAAAATCGTAAATATTTAATAATAAATAAAAATAAAATAATTTTTAAAAAATTGAAAAATATTTTGTGAAATTTACTTTTTGCTTATGATCTATTTTAGTAACTGATTTTTTATTTCTTTTAAAAAAAAAATATTTTCAATTATTTTTAAATGATAGGAATGGAGATTTACATGTGATGAGATTTCAGTTGGTTGTAGTGCATATCAAGATGAGAATTGGGTGAGAACTATTAGAAGATGGCCACCATCACTTGCAAATAAATTACAACAATTTCTTAAAAGAGAAATTCCAGATGCAATTAAAGGAACAAAAGGATCAATTTTAGCACCAAAAAATTAATATAATATTATTTTAAAATCATAAGATTTGAATATAATAGAATTTTTATACTTTTGTAAACTTGCTTCAATTTGTATTATTATATTCTATAATCTAAAAAAAAATTATACAAAAAATAATACAAAAATAATTAATTAATTTAAACAATACTCGTTTTAAGAACAGAATTTGGAATAAATGAAAACAAATTATAAAAAATAATCAATTGTTTCCAAGTACTGACTTGACATTATTATGATAATTATACGAGTGTAATGTTAAATGATTAATATATATTATTTTTTTTTAAAGAAAGTAAAATAAATTACTATTGAATACTTCCCAACATAACAATTTATATTTATTTTACATTTTTTTTCGTTGGGGTGTTGATGATATTTTTTTTGTATACCGTATTTGATTTAGATTCATACCGTATACTTGAATAAAAAACTAATTTCATCTTTGTGTATTAATCAAACGATACATTATGTCTTTAGTATATTTAAGTCGCTTGGCAATATCTAATCGTCCTAAAAAAAATAATTTTTAATAAAATTTTAATATTTTTTATTATTATTTTGTGTGGTTGATAATATGAATATAGAATTACCTGTTCCAAGTACTTCATCTAATGAATGCTCAGAACGAGCGCTATGTTTATTAACATATGTAATAACACGAGCTTCAGATGATAATAAAACTTCACTACAAATAATAATAATAATAATAATAAACATATTAATATTAAAGATATTAGTTATTGTTTTAAATTAAAAGAAACAAACCTTCGATCATAAAATACAACTTGTACTGTACGATTACTAATTCTAAATAGAATTGCATGTTTTGTTCGAACCCATTTCTTAAGATAAGGCATTTCTACTTCATCATTATTTGTTAACCAATTATTAGTATTTCCAAAATCAGTAGCATCTGCTGAAGGATTATATTTTACACTACTCATACCGAATCGAACAGAACTACAAGCACCAATTGATCGGTCATTACCATCTTGTTGAATCAAACCTAAATTCATATCAACAGCCAAACCATCTCCATTAGTAACACCACTTTGTTGGTCAGGAGAGTTTTTTTGTTGATCAACAAGATAATTACGGAAATGTTTCAATAATAATACTTTTTTCTGTAATTCTACTGGATATCGTGTGATAAGATGTGTTTGACATGAATTTTCACTATTATTATTATGTTGTGCTTGATTATTATTTACACGTTTTCTTTCAATATATTGAAATGTTGAACCATCAGCTGATAAAATAATCTTTGTACTATCGTTGAAATAAACTCCTGCACTACCAGTATTAAATAGAAATCCTAACCCATATTTCGATGTGTAATCAACATAACGAACAACCCAAACATTTGCAACAAGTTTTGCATTTGATGATAATGACTCATAATTTGTTTCTACTTTGTTATTGTTAGCATTCAAAACCAAACCCTCACGATCGACAATACTAAAGCTATTGTTTAACATATCATGCATTGTTTCTAACGTGCCTAAAGGATGTTTCATAATTTCTTTTGATGAAATAATTTGCTCTGGAGGAGTACAAACTATCATAGCACTTGGATTGCTATGATGATTTGAATTCGCATCATTTGCTTTGCTCTCAGCTAAATGATGAGTTGTTGCTGGTGTTTTAAGAATAGCAACTCGAGTAGTGTTTGCTGATGATGATTGAACTCGAACCGAAGAGGGGAAAACATCTTTTTGATCATCCCAATTCCATGCTTCTTGGATATCTTTCAATGATTTACCGTTGCGGGTTGATGATGATGATATCGTTGGAGTATTAGATAATGGTTTAGTAAGATTACGACTTGTATTAATTTGATTATTTTTTTCTTGTAAAGTCACTTGCTCTAAATCAGTTTGCATTTGTTCAACTTCCATTTCATATTGCGGATGAACTGTTGTATGGCTGATTGGCATTGGATTAGTATGTACTGATGCAACAGATCTCTTCGCTGATAATTGCTTTAACACATCAGCTGAATTAGCGTCTCGTTTGTGAGGACCAGTAGTAATTGAATTTGATACAACTGGGGCTGTATTTGGTTTGCTGTCAACAAAAATATCAAACTTTTTCGAGTATCCTCTATCATTTACTGAAGAATAGTTGTTATTGATTGGCTTGGTTGAACTTGGTTTTAGTCCATGGGATGAATAGGAGGTGGTGGCAGTTGCGGTTGTGGTACTGCTTGTCATATTTTCAGTTGAAACGGTACTACTTCTAGTTTGCACTCGTGTAGTGACAGATGGAGGATTAGTAGATGAGACAGAAGCTGTTGCAGCATTATTACGAGCTCTTAATCCCGCAGTACTGGTTGATGTGTGATTATCTTTAGAATCTTTGTTATCAACAAAATTATCAACCATTTTCTTAGCTGGATTTGATTTATCCAAAGCACTGGAACCTTTACCAACTAGCAAACCATTTACAGAAGCATTAGCAACTCGGTTAGCTGCTGCAGGATCATTCTCATCATTATTCCCATAATTATAATGATCGATATTAATATTATTTATTCGAGGAGCTTGTTGTAATGGGTTGTTAGTTGCTTGCAAAATATCGATAGCTGGGAATGTTGGACAAGTTTTTAAGCAAGATGGATGAAGAACAGCAGGAGTGTAAGCAGTGGAGCGAGTAAAGAAAGTATGTTGCATAATTTGATCCAATGAAGGTCTGCTTTCTGGTCGGGTCTATATAATTAATATAGATGCAATTATTTATGATGATATTTATATTGTCGATGGAAAATTTAAAATACCTGAAGAATCAAGCCAATCAAACTTTTTGCGTGAGGGCACACTACCATATTATCAGGATATGAATATGAATTAGCTAAGATTCGCTTGTATGTAGATTTAACATCTTTGGATTCAAATGGTGGTTTACCAACTAATACCGTATAAATAATGACCCCAATCGCCCAAATATCGACTTCAAATGAATGACCTTCTTTTCCCGCCAGAATTTCAGGTGCAATGTAATTTGGTGTTCCACAAACTGTTCTTCTCTTTTCATCTTGATGAGATAACTTTGATGCTAATCCAAAGTCACCAACTTTTATTTTCAATTCAGCATCAATGAAAAGGTTACCCAATTTCAGATCACGGTGAATGATTAAATTATGATGAAGATAGTGAAGCGCACTTACAAGTTGTGAAATATAAAATCTAGTTTCTGGTTCAGAAAGTGTCTTTCTTCTCTTCATAAGCTCAGACATTGACTGTAAACAATTGACAATTGTGAGATTGTTGTGACGATAAATATTATAATATTTTCAAACTAACGTTATTATGACAGAGTTCCAGTATCATGTATGCATTAGTGCTGTCTTCAAAAAATCTTTCAAATTTCACTATATTAACATGTCTCAAGGTCCTGTGAATCTTTATTTCCGATTGCAACTTTAAAACGAGAGAGAAAATATGACCGTTAGAATGAGTATTAAAGTGCAATTGTTTTGCTTTACCTTATGTTTCGCTCTATGCTTGATAAGGCTGCTCTTCGCAACAATCTTAAGAGCATATTGGGTATTAGAAGGTACCAGTGATCCCAAAAACACTTTAGCAAATCCACCCTAAACACAAAATTTTAATTTCTCAGTAAGTATTGTGTCAATAGTCAATAGTGATGTATAAATGATTTATCTCCATCAATGGAAAATACTGTTGCACTATTCAATATGATAGATGCTATCGTGGTATTCTCATGTGACCGATGTAAAAGAGCAACCAATTCGCGCAGAATTTGATAGTAGTTGAATCGACTGTTGTATTTTTAGAATCGTGCAATTAAAATCTCACCTTTCCCAACATTCGACCTCTCAAATATTTATTAATCACCACTTTTCCATCTGTATCTTTCCTTCTATCCTCTATAACGTCTGGAATGATTTCCTCTTCGATCTTTGCAACTGCAGTGTTAGCAGCATTATTGTTATTATCCGACATTGTTGTACTGTACAATTTACAAATAACAATTTCAATTTACAACAACTCAATTGCTCTCCAGAGTAGTATTCTTCAGAGTAGTATGGTTATGAACTGTCGCTTATGCTTACAATGTTCAATAAATGTAAATATAATGATTTTTACACAAACGGCAATTTTATAAAGTGTCCATTAAATAATTAATTATACTGGCTAACTGTCAGATGTCATCTTTCATTAATTTATGAATCAAAAAGAAATTACGAATTTCAAATCAACAAAAGGCAATAAGCTTAATAATGCACAGCAATTTAAACTTCGATAATAAAATAATTATTTATATCCGAAACGGACAAAAAAATGTTAATCGTAACACGATAAAAACTTAAAGAAATATTCTTCGACACAATAATTGTAATACAGTTATCGCTGTTGTCTAATTCGCGTCGGACTAATGTCATCATTCCTCAACTCAGCATTGGGAAGTATTCAACAGCATACACAAAATATAAATCAGCATGCAGTAGTTGAACTTAGAGTTGGATCTCACATAGTTGTAGTGAAGGAAAGATTAGCTGAAGGTACATAATATTATACTGTATAATACTATAACTAATCACTGGCTATTATTGTTTTAAGCATTTTTTATATTTGCAAAATGTAATTCAGTATTCAATATTTATTGTTGCTGTACGTAATTAATCGATACAACAGGTGGTTTTGGGTTTGTCGATTTAGTTCAAGATTTACATTCCAAGAAAGAATTTGTGTTAAAAAGATGTGGTATAGATAGACAAGAAGCATTGAATATAGTGAGAAAAGAAATAAATATTTTACAACGATATTCTGGTCCATATATTGTTCAATTAATTGAATCGGATATAGTACAGAAAAACAGTCATTCAAAAGAGGCATTACTTTTATTAGATTATTGTCCAGGTGGTCACCTTTTAGATCGCCTTAATAAAAGAAATGGTTCTTATTTACCTCCTGAAACTATCTATCGAATATTCGGTCAAATATTAGTCGGATTAAAACCATTCCATGAGAGTAATCCATGTGTTGTGCATCGAGATTTGAAATTGGAAAATATTTTGTTTGGAATTGTAAGTTTATAAACACAAATAGTAGTTTAAACCTTTCCGTTTATGTTACTATAAGTATATGTTCTTAACTTAACTTAGATTAAATTCATTCGATTTTTTTATTATATTGAAAATACTATCGTATTTTTAGGATGGAAAAGTTCGCCTCTGTGATTTTGGATCTTGTGTAGAAGGTTATATTTATATTCGCACTGCAAGTGAAAGAAATGCTGCAGAAGAAGTCATTCAAAAAGAAACAACTCAAATGTATCGATCCCCAGAATTGGTTGATTTGTACATGCGAGATGTGTTGACAGAAAAGTCTGATATTTGGGCTTTAGGATGTATTTTATTTGCTTTATGTTATCTAGTTCATCCTTTCCAAGATGCAGGGTCGCTTGGAATTCTGAGTGGAAAATACAATTTTCCGAAAACTTCTGCGATTCCTGAAGATGCTCAAACTCTCATACAGCGAATGTTAGATGTAAGTTATCCGAAAACCTTCCCGTTCGAATCTATTCACAATATTTATTATTATTATTATTAATTATGCTTCAAAAACAATTTCTTAAAATCAAGCTGCTTAATTTATAAAATATATATATTATTATTATTTCTTAAGATTGATCCAGAAGCTAGACCTTCCATACAACAATTGCTCGAAATGGTGACAGTTTTAGCCACTGGAAATCCTTTGCCATCTTATGAGCTGTCCAGTGAAGCGTTACAAAGAAGACAAGATAGAATAGCAGCGAATAAAGTGAGAGAATCTAAAAATGTTGTGAAAAAAGTTGCGCCAGCTCCAATCCAAAAGAAAGTATTACCATTAGACTCTTCTTCTGTTGCTGCACGACGATTAGCAGCTAAGCGAGGAGGTAATTCTGCTCTGACACCTGGAGGAACTACTCCGTTCTCACCAAACAATAATAAAATCGAATCAGCTGATATTTTCTTTGCAAATGAAAATGATGGTAATCAATCCACAATTGCAGATTTTGCGGATTTTGACAATACTGTTGGTGAAGTAAATCGATTATCAAATGATTTAGTTCCTAATTTTGAATCAGATCAATTTAATAGTTTTCAAGCTCAACCGTATACTACATTTCCAATAATAACAACGAATGATAATTTATTTGATGCATTTGAAGAAGGATTTCCATCTGCTGGCAGTCAAGCTGTTTCATCTGCTTTTGATCCATTTTCAACAAATCCTTCTACCATTTCCTTTGGTAAATAATAATATCATAGTTATTTTTTATAACTACTTTTTGTTTTTATATGATTGTTTTATCATTTCCAGACAATGCTTCCACAAATCAAACCCCAATGAAGCCTCCTAAGCCATCTAATTTCGCATTTGATGATGATCCTTCCCCTCTCCGCCGATCAGTCTCAGAACCTACTCATCATTTCGATCATGATCACTCGATCATGTCACTGCCGAGTGCCCCAAGTGCATCCGGCAGTCAGCAAGACCATGCAGCTTTATTTTCTATTATGCCAGAAATCACAAATAATCAAAGTGTTGATTTGTTCCAAACTGACTTGTTCACTTCTTCAGTTTCTGCATCTTCTGCTTTCACTGATTTTAATACCAATGAGAATCAATCTCAAAATCACGATTTATTATTTGGCACTATTCCATTACCTCATACTAATCCTAACCAATCCCATTCTCGACCAGTTAGTATTAATAAACATGAAATGGATCTCTTCTCGCTTAATGCAACAGTTACACAATCCCCTCATATTACTTCTGTCCCAATTACTCGTTCAACCCCTTCTGTTGCTTCTGTTGGAGGACATTCAGTTGATTTATTGGCAGATTTGGATGATTTCGGACTAACAACTCATAAACCAATATCAACAAACAATCGCTCTTTGTTAGATAATGATGATCTTTTGTTTCCAGCAGATATGTTGACACCAAAGCCCCCCACCACACCAATGACATCCATGACTTCTCAAACAAATAAAGGATTGTCTGATGTTCTCAGTTTATTTGATCAACCTCCACCACCTTCACCTTTAACAAATACAGGAATGCGAATGATGGGAATGAATATGAATAGCATGGATCCTAAGGTTGGAATGATGTATTCAACACAAAGGCGTACAAGTGGTAATAGTACCATGGACAATTTCGCGATGAATGTTAATTTACCGTATGGAACTCCTGTGAAATCAAATACATTCGATCCGAACAATATAAATAGTACTATTAATATTAATTCTCGTTCAGCACCAATGATTCGCGCTCAAACTGTTTCATACAGTACAAGCAGAGATATATCTTCATCATCATCAGCTGTTAAAAATAGCTTGTCAGACCCTTTCGCTTCATTAAATGTATTACCCAAATAATAGCGATATATATAAATAATAATACTTTTGTTTTGAAAAATAATTAATAATAATTGTTACGATAATTGTTATAATTGAAAATAATAGTAATTACTCAAATGATGATGTTTTAGTTTATTATTGGAATGGTATTACAATGTTAATTGATATAAATCATAGCGATTTTATGTTCAAATTGTTATTTCCATTCTTATAGTTAAAATTGGAGTAAGTTACTAGTAGAGTGCTTGCGTTTCATATTTAAGTATCAACTTTCAAAGATAAAGCTTTTAAGATTTTTTAAGGATTTTACAGGTAATAGAATAGCAGTTGTGTTAGCATTTATAGGATTAACATTTATTCATTTTTCAATTCACAAATGTCGAAGCATTGTGCAGTAGGAAGGCTTTTGGAGCTGTTTGTTATCTACATTGAAGGAAAACACATTACCTTCAACTGCACCTAATGGCAACAAAAGAGACGGATAACAAATTAACTAGTTCAAAAACAATCTTCCTACTGCAGGTGAATTGAATAATGAATTGAGAATTAAAATATGAATCCTATAAACGTTAACGCAACTACTGCAGTTTTAGTTTTCAGCTTGCCTGAAAAATCCTAAAAGTTGTATCTTTGAAAGTTGAAACAGAAATCTGTAACTGCCTAATACATGCACACTATTTTGAATTTTAATTTTTTTTAATATTATATTAAATCGCAAAATTTGCACACAAACACAAAATTCATTCATTTAATCAATAATTTCATCACATAAATTTCATTTCATTTCATTTAATACATAGTCTCGATCCTGGGATCATAATTATAACTATTCCTTATTTCTCATTCATCCACAATTTCATTATTGTTATCATTGTTTGAATCAGTGCCACATGCCAGCGAAGTACTTGGCATGAAAATATTTCTTGTTTCATAATTTGATTTAAATCCAAATTCTATCACATGAGATATAAATTGTTTCGGATCATCACATGGATGAGACACTGTCAATTCAGATAAACAAGTCCCACTTCCATTATTATTATTTTCTTCACAAGTTTGATTTAATAAACGATTTATACCAACAATAATATTTCCATTTAATGTCACACGCAAAAACACAACATTTTCTTTACCAAAAACTTTTTCGATTTCTGTTACATAATAATCATGCATAGAATCATGATGAAGATGGAATATAGCTAAACCATTCATTTCAAGTAATGATTTTACTTTTTGTAAATGATTAATTGCACGAATCACATCAGAATTACTATACCCTTCATTATTATTCCCTGTCCATGTAGCAGCAGGAAATGAAAAAGCATCCATCATAATATATTTATATTTTATTTGATTATTATTTAATTTTGAATAAAAAATATCCCAATTATTATTATATGGATCATTAATAGCATTCGGAATTATGTTATTAGTTTGTACCGGTTTCTTTTCCACTGGATGATTATTATTGTTTATTAAATTATTAACATTTTTTATATAAATATGATTAATATAATCCCATCCATCAGCGATTATAACATTTGAACGACAATTTGAAGAATCATAATATTGATTAAAATCAATATTATTATTATTATTAATTGTTTGAAATGTTTGATTTTGAAATAATTTAGAAAGTGTTCCAGTAGAATTATCTAATTCCAACATATTACATACATTATAATCAAAACCAAGAATTGAAATACTTTGTTGTAATACTATTGGATCTAATTCGACACTATCAATCACAAGGCATGGGAAATGGAAAAGAAGAAATGAATGTAAGTCACCAGGTCCAAGACCAACAATCAACATTTTCTCTGCTTTTTCTCTCATTTCTAAAATTATAATTAACGTTGAAATTATTAAAAATATTATTATTATTAGCATTAATATTATTATTGATATTATTATTATTATGATTGTCATTATTATTATTAATATTATTATTAATATTATTATTATTATTATTGTTATTATTATTATTATTGATATTATTATTATTATTGTTATTATTATTAATATTATTGTTATTATTATTATTATTATTATTATTGTTATTATTATTATTGTTATTATTATTATTATTATTATTAATATTATTATTATTATTGTTATTATTATTATTATTGATATTATTATTATTATTGTTATTATTATTAATATTAATATTACTATATTTTCAATTCAAAAAAACAAAAAGATTATTTGGCAAGCAGCTTGCTCGAATATGATATATGAAATGAAAATAATAGTATGAAATAATGAAATAAAGTAGAACAGAATGGAGTTCTTTGGAATGAAGTGCATATGATATGACGATAAAAAGAATTTTAAGTTGCTAGTTTTATTTATTTGTTGATGATATGTTACTAATACTATTTATTATGAAAACAGAGATTTTGCCAATTAGTTAGATTATGAATGAATCTTAATGTGTTTCTATGGGTAATATAGAAATATCTGCAATTAATAATAATTTTGATTCAGATATTATTACAAAAAATTCGTTCATAATCAAATTGGTTGTCACATCTCTGTTTACAGAACATTAAGTCTAAAAAACTTAAGCTGACTTTATCTGTTCTTGTTCTGCACAATAATAATATTATTATTTAAAAACACTTAATTAAATGTATATTATTATAAATATTATTATTATTATTGTTAAGATAATTGGAATGGAATAGAAGAGTAAAAAGCTAAATATGGTTAATTTGTACCAGTAGTGGATTGACTATCCCCAAAGCATTTTGAAACATCCAAATAAGCAACTGATCTATAAAAATAAGTCAAATAAGTAAAATAAGTCAAAATATCCATAAAATTCATCCATTTTTACCTTTCCAACTCAATTCTACTTTGAAGTTCGCCAATAATATTAATTTTTCTGTCAAATGATATGATAAATTCAAACCAATCATGAAATTGCCTTTCTAATGCTTGGGGTGAATCATAATCATCTGTTGAGATGTATGGACTTAGTTTTGGTGGTGATAAGCTCAATGCCGCCCCTACAATGACAATGTTGTATTCAAAAAAAGTTGATTTCTTAGCAAAACAAAATGTTTGTGACGAAGTTGAACTCTTATCTAATTCATCTAATTCATTTAGAATTAACGAAAAGTTATGATGAAATTTAGGTGGAATAAATTGTATGGAATTATCATCATTTGAAGGCTCATAAAGTTGAATGCAAGTCATGTCTGATGCACCAAAAGCACCATATCCAAAAGCATTACTTAGCATCAAACTTTCATTGTTTGCTAAATCCAAACTATAGATACAATGATAATATTATATTTTAAAATTATATTCTCGATTTGGTGCTATTATTATGATATTAATACCTGAAAAACACTCGGTTTCTTTTAGTGATGATGACTATTTGGTCATCTTCTGATTGAGTAATCGCAATGCCATCACTATGTTCTATTATTGAATATTTGAAAGAAGTATCATTAAATAATAAATCAGATTTTTGTGATATGAGTATACTTGAATTCAATTTGATAACTTTTCTTTTTGGATTTAATAAAAAAGGAATCCAATAAAAATCTAAATATTTGATAATTAAACTTTTCACTTCGATCATATTTAAGTTATTAAGATTTGGTTCAGATATGAACTCATCGACTAGTGGCAAATAAAATTCTTGTATAAGTTGCTCTGAGATATCATTATTGTTTAATAAATCCATGAGTTGTGAAGGTTGAGAAGGAGAATCCAAAACAGAAAAAGTTTTGTTAACTATTATTAAAGTGCCATTTGTTGCTACAGCAAGATGCGATAAAATATATTTACTTGATTCATAAGAGTTGTTATGCATAAATATCAAATCGTTTGATGATAATGCATCTGATAGACGTATCGATACCATGTTTAACATATTTAACTCGTTGCGAATCGAAATAATTCCAGATTGTGAACAACTGTTGGGTTCTATTTTCCACAATAGCCTCGATTCCTCTGTAGTATTATCAATCCTGTAAATAGTGTATAGTTTATCTAATGGATGATTGCTAATGCATGGATTATTCGTATCCATTGGCATGATGTGCTCTGCATATGAATAAAATGGTACATCAACTGGAATGGTAACAAAATCTACATTACTCTGAGTGAAATCAAAGTCTGGAAGTAACCCTGCAATCCGATAAAAGGATCGCTTGTCCAAGAGATCATAACCAGTATACACTTGCTCTATCCAGCCAGCAGCGGAAAATTGTGGGGATGAATAAATGATGTTGGAGTTGACAAACAACAATAGGCAAGACGAAATACAACAAATGAATAACAAATAAAACAAGAGTAGATTGTTTGGCATGATATGTATAGGCAGTTGATGTAGCGAGATGTAGCAATGTAGCAATACCGCAATACCGTTTAGAAGTTTAGAAACTACGATAACTACGATAGTATGTGTATTAGAAATAATTGGAACTGTAAATAAGAGTAACCAAATCGAAAATTTGTACGTTTGTGTAAAATATTTACGAGGGAAAACTCTTTACAACAAGAATTTCCAATTTCCCAACTTGAAATTCTGTATTTTTTTACCGTAAAGTAATAAATAATGAAATTATAAATGGACGGCAAAATCCAAAAAAATGATTTTATGAATGAAAGAATGAAATAATTGTTGAATTTTCACTTCAATATCGGATATCATATATCTGGATATTGTAATAATTAAATATAATTAACTTATTACTGCAGAGTAGACTTTTACAGTAGATACAGTTTATTCCGATTGAAAGTAACAGTAACATTTTAGTGATCAGAAATGCAATACTTGTTTGCTTTGACTATAATCTTCATTTTTCTTTTCACATCGCAAAGCTTGCAAATATTAAGACAAAGCAGCAGATCATTAAAGAGCAATGAATTGTACATGTCGAGTGCAGCTCCATTGGTTGTTAAACCAAAGAAAGTGGTTGTTTTAGGTGGAGATGGATTTTGTGGTTGGCCAACATCACTTTATTTGAGTGAACAGGGTCATGATGTAACAATTGTCGATAATTTGTCCCGTAGAAAGATAGACGTAGAGTTAGGATGTGATTCGTTAACTCCTATTTCAAATATTGAGGAAAGATGTAGAGTTTGGAATTCTGTTGCTGGTGGAAGTAAAAATCCTTTGAAATTCAAATTTTTGGATTTACAGCAAAATTATGCTGAGTTAGTTCAATTGTTGAAAGACGAGAAACCAGATACTGTTGTTCATTTTGCAGAGCAACGAGCAGCTCCATATAGTATGCGTGATGCAAGACGAAAGAGATATACTATAGATAATAATATCTCTGGAACTCATAATTTATTATGTGCGATTGTTGAATCGGAACTGGATATTCATGTTGTTCACTTAGGCACAATGGGTGTATATGGATATGGTACATCTGGTGGTGAAATTCCAGAAGGTTATCTCGATGTTATTTTGCCAGGTGGAAGATCAAGTAAAATACTCCATCCAGCAAATCCAGGCTCAGTTTATCATTTGACCAAATGTTTGGATGCATTATTGTTTCAGTTTTACAATAAAAACGATGGTATTCGCGTCACAGATTTACATCAAGGAATAGTATGGGGTACAAATACACTACAAACCGTTCGTGATGAACGATTAATTAATAGATTTGATTATGATGGTGATTATGGAACAGTATTAAATAGATTTTTGATGCAAGCTGCTCTGAACATCCCTCTCACTGTTTATGGTACTGGTGGTCAAACTAGAGCATTTATACATATCACTGATACAGCACGTTGCATTGATATTGCTATTAATAATCCTCCAAAAAGTGGTGAAAAAGTGGAAATATTTAATCAAGTAGCTGAAACACTTCGTGTTGGTGATTTAGCAAAGTTGATATCTGATAAAACAGGTTGTGGTATTAGAAACCTAGAAAATCCTCGTAAAGAAGATGCAGAAAATGAGCTTGAGGTATTTTTATATGATTAACAAGCACAATTTTCATGAATACTTAATATTTTAATTATTATTATTATTTTTAATTATTTTTTTATTTTGTTTGAATAGGTCTCCAATAAAAAGTTTTGTAATTTAGGTTTGAATCCTGTCACTCTTGAGTTAGGTCTCTTAGATGAAGTAGTGAATATTGCTGGAAAATATCAAAATAGATGTGACAAGACGAAAGTGTTACCCACTTCATTTTGGAATAAAGCACGTGCAACTGCTGCATCAACTGACTCTTCAAGGTAATCATATTACTGTTGCATTAATTAGCTTTTACACAGGAATTAATTGCTATTTATTTTATATTTGATAGATTTGAAGAAATCGCTAAATAATAAGATTAAACCATTTGAAACAAAATATAAATTTACACATTAAATTTTATTCATTATCACTATCGGGAGTAAGTATTAAGTTACGATTCCTTACTTTATGACTTACATACCCATTCTATCCTATCCTTAATGTTAAATAAAACAATTTAAGAATCATACAACTTAATATTTTTTAAAATTATTATTATTGTTTCATATAAATCGAGATGTATAGTACCAACATCATCACTATAGTAATATATATTGTTTCTAACAAAGCCAAAATTGCTTTAATTTATAATGAAATATACTTTATACCTGGTACTATTGCAAGAAACATAATTAGCATCTTATTTCTTTTGCAAGAAAAATTGAAACATTATTTTCGTTTTGAAACTTCAGAAATTTCAGATTATTCTTAATTACGAGATAAAAGGAACTCAGAATATTGTATTGTTAGGAATATTGGTAAACTCATTGATCCTCACTATCATTAGATCTCTAAAGAATGAATATATATTATAAAATAAAAATAAAAAATATTTTGCGTATGGATATAATTTACCGTGTCTTACATTTGCCATAGATTGAGTATTTGTATGTCTATCATTACCACTTCCTCCAAATACTGGCTGCATAAATTCCATTTCAAATCTATGCAAATATGTTTTAGTTGTAAATCCTAAGCGAGCTACAGTATCACTGATTGATCTGCTCAGTCCATTACTACCATTATTTATGTCATTTACAGCATTTTCTGTCAGAGTTTTATCAGAAGGCATCGCTTCATTTGCAAGTAATTCAGCTTCTTCATTATGAGTTTCTTGTATAAGATTCGTATCAGTTGAAACTAATGGTATAGAAGTCTCTTCATCATTAGTTGTTCCAATAGCAAAATTATGTTCTAAAATCAAGTTACTTATATCTGCTTCTTCAATTTTCCGATGATGGCTTCTATTACGATTTAAGCGGGCGGTGTTACTTGGTGTGGATGGAACAGATGACATATTGCTCGATTGTAACTGTGGATGGGGTTTTCGCATACCCATACGCTTCATAAATGGTTCAGTTAGTCCACCACATACAATTGTAGTAAAAATAACAATGGACAAGGTTGTTGAGATATACAAGTCCTTGTGATCACCAGGCATATTCTGAGACTAATTAAAAGAACGAAATGATAGGGAAATAAATTAATAACTGAAATGAATCATAATAATATTAATAATAATACAAGTCTTACCAAAGCAAATGAAATTGCTCCACGAAGTCCTGCAAACCAGATGACACCTTGCATTGGTAAAGATATGGCTCGATTTCGACCTCGACCTAAGAATCAATCATCATTTTCACAAATGAATATTAAGCTAATAAAAATAATATATTCTGTTTATTATGTATATATATGATATGAAAGAATAAGCTACTTATTCAGCTGAAATAACTATAATTATTCAATAAAAATAATATGAAAAAGAGAAAGCAAACAAATAAAAACAATAATAATATTAATAATTTATTGTTAGCACCAACCTAAATTCGCCAAAAATGATAATGGAAAAATGTTGAAAATTCTTGCTGCCAAACAGAATATCATACAAAGAATAAAAAATAAAACGTTAAGTCTCTTAAACTTGCCAGTGAATAGTCCCATACCAAGATAGAGGAAGACAAAATATTCGCTTAATACTGCTAATGACTTAAATATATTATGTGCTGTAACTTGAGATGTTGAAGAAAGATTATGACTATTATAGTGTGATAAAATAATCCCACAAAAGAATAAACTCATTATTCCACTTAATTGAATTGATTCAGAAAATGAAAAACTACCATATGCAAATAAAAATAACATGGATATTTCATACTCTGGATATTTCTTCATTTGTGTATGTTTACACAAATAGCAGCAAATTAAGCCAATTAACACACCGACTACCACACTTCCTAAACTTATAAATGTAAAGTTCAGCAGAACAGTCGAAACAGATTTTGCTGAAAACTCTTCAGATGACTCATATGAATCCATAAATGTTTTAAATAACACAATTGCCACAGCATCATTCAAAACACTCTCACCAAACACCAAAGAATATAATAATGGGTCACAATTTAATTCTGGGTTACCCATAATTGATAGTGTTGCAACAGGGTCGACTAAAAGAGGATTGTGATTGGGAGTAATTACAATTAAATATACTAACAATATCAATATTCTTACCTGCAGATATTAATGAACCAAATAACAATCCTTCCAACGGAGATGATGTATCTAATGTAACTAATCCAAGTAATCCAGCACCATATACAAGATAACCAATAATAAAGGTTGAAATGACAGTTCCAAAAACTGCATACAAAGAAATAGTCCAAAAATTAGCGAAGAAATCCTTTTTCTTTAAAGAATAACTGAGCAACAAAATAATTAAAATTAAATTAATTATTATGAATTTCAAACTCAATTGTTTATTTACCCTGCTTCAAATATAATGGGAGGTAAAAGTAAAAAGAAAAACAATTGTGGTTCAAATGTCAAAAAGTTCAGCTCTTCAATTGATGGGAAAACGGCTCGCGCTAAGCATCCCACCATTAATCCTACAAGAATTGCGGCAGCACTCTCAGGAAGATAATAAAAAGAATTTTGTTTAATTAAGTAAGCCGATAAAACACAAAGCCCTAAAATTACACATAGCAGCAGGGTATTTAAAGCTCCAAATTCATGTGCAGCTTCAGAGGATGGCATCGTTAGATATACTGTAACTAGCAACTAATATATTATATTTTGGTTGTGTGTTGTGTGTTGTGCGGTTGTGCAATTTCTCAATAGTGATATTTTATGTTGAAATGATTATATGCGCGATAACATTTCAATATTGCTGCAGTGTGCAGTATGATATCAATAAAGATTGACTATTAAGTTGGAGTAATCGAAGTAATGTGTACTGTAGTGAGAGTTTGAATAATACTGAAGCGTACGAAGACAAGGAGGGGGGATTCTTTTTTAAAACCCTTTCGAGCACGGCCGAAAAATCCTTTTTTAATAAGGACATTGCGCGGGGACCGGTGTAGCACGAAATCCTTTTTTGGGGACTTTTTGTATGGGAATGACCAGATAGCCCTTCAAAAGCGCTACATTTCATTATATATTTATTTTTGATATTTTCCTGTCATTTTTAAGTTTAAACGAAATTTCGATAAAATTCACATTAATTTTTAAGCCTTTTAC
>VKHH01006401.1:0-19941 GCA_015144975.1 Epipyxis sp. PR26KG
GTTTTCTCACAGTGGCGAAAAAAACGTCAGAATTCTGACGTTTTCTGACGAAAACGTGAGGAACACAAATCCGAGTGGAAGTTTCAAAAAAAAATACTTTGCATAATTTTCCTGCACTTAAGGAGCTCTAAAAATGGCTTAAGAAAAAATGTAATATATATATTAATATAAAAATAATGGTGAAATGTACTTGCAAAAACTGCGATATGGAATTTTTTAAGAATGAAAAAAGACATATCAATAAAAAGAAATCATGCGTAATTGATAATAAAACATGCGAATATTGTGATAAAACCTTTACTAGATCAACAGGATTAACTGCACATCTATACTCTTTTGTTAAAATTAAAAACGAAAATTACAAAAGTACGTACGTACCGGTTCGTACCGGCGGTACATGAATCCCGGACCAACAGTTTCAGCACAGAGAACACCGTCTAAATGCCTATCCCGGATTTGTAACAACGACACGAAAATTTACAACTTCGGATCAAAGAATTTGTTTTCATTACATTATTATAAAATACATCAACATGATGGAAGCAAGAAAGATAACTGGCTCTAGAATAAGGCTAGAGAAATCATATAATTATATGGCCGTCGTCACAGCAAATCTTTCATAATTTTCTTTTACAATAAAATCAAGAAAACGTAATTTTGTAATTTTATATTAACGAAGTTTGGATAATGCCACACAATCAAAAGGATATTGATTTATTTCTCCATAAATTTAGCAAACATACCCCAAACGTACTCAAAAAGCAAGTACTTGCCAACTTAAATATTCACCCCCTCTTAACAGATCCTAAGAGTTATCAACCTTCCATTGAAAGGTTTCATGCTGCTTTATTGTTTATTGATATAAGTGGATTCACCAATTTATCACAAAGGTTAAATGTTGATGATTTACGACACCATATCAATGCCTACTTCACTAAAATACTTGAAATTGTTGATATCTACGGTGGAGACGTTGTTAAATTTGCTGGCGACGCACTTTTCATTATATGGCAAGTGGAATCAACAGATAATCCTGGTAAGTACTTTATATCGGAATGATTCCATTGTTCGATATTTGAATGAGTAAATAGTATAGTAGCATTGACATAAAAATGAGAGTAAATTTGCATAAATTTGTTTTTAGAATCATTTGAATTTATTCAAGCTTCAACACATGCAGTTTCGTGTGCTGTGGGATGTGGTTGTGATATAGTAACCAGTTGTAGTAATTATCAAGTCAAAATTGAAGTTTCGGAGTTGAATGTAGCTGAGGCGAGTACTGAAGAGTTGTTCTACTTGAATGTACATGCTGGTTTAGGATTCGGTATTCTTGCTGGTATTGATGTCGGTTGTAACAATCGATGGGAGTACTTAATACTTGGTGATCCTATTACCCAGGTATCTTCAGCTGAAAATTTAGCTGATAAAGGTGAACTGGTGATCAGCCCCATTGCTTTCCAGATTCTTTGTTCAGATAACTCAGCGAGTAAGGATGACAGCAAACTAAGCTTTATAGATAAAAGTGGTCACAATTATCTTAAAAAGTGCGAATTTGTCCCACTTGATTATAACTATAAAAAAATCGTACCGTTTATGAGACTTGATGATGAAACTGTACCACCTAATAAGCTATTGAAGATTGTATCGAACGATTGTGAAATATGCAATTCATTAATGGAATCGTTCGAGCATAATCGACCAGCCCTTACTAGACACTTCAAGACTGATAGCAAAGAAAAATCTTCAGACGAAGTATCCATTGATATGAAAACTATCATCATGAATAATTATATACATTGGGCTAAAGATCACACACTAAAATATTGCAGTTTTCATGTTCATGAAGTAGATCGTCAAAATTTTGATGCTAATTCCCACTTTACAAAAGCTGATTTATATAATGGAGTGCATAATGTTGAGATCTCACCATCCGGCCACCAAGAATCATTGGTTTATACTAAATTGGTTAATTTTACAGCCGAACTGCGTCCAGTAACTGTAATGTTCATAAGCATCAAAATGTCAGATTTGATCATACATGAAGATAATTATCCTAAAGAAGTAACAGAATTGAATAAACAGTTTTATTTCGTACCTAGATCCGCAAATGAAATATCAAATGATGTGGCACTGTTGCAAAGATTTCAGAGTTGTATGGAAACTGTTTCTAAAGTATTTGTTCAAACTGGTGGTCAAATAAGACAGTTTATCGTGGATGATAAGGGTACTGTTTGCATCGGAACTTTTGGTTTACTTGGTGCATCAAATTATGACAATGCTGCAGCGTCAATAGAGGCAGCAAATTCAATCATCTCAGATTTGTCATATTTTGGAATAGAATCTTCTATCGGACTTACATCTGGTAAAGCTTACTGTGGACTGGTCGGGTCTCTAACTCGACATGAATATGCTGTGATGGGTCCATCTACCAACTTAAGCGCAAGATTAATGGGTAAAGCTGGTCCGAAAGAAGTTATTTGTGACATTGCAATTAAAAATCAAGATCGTACTCATTCTTTTCAAGCTCTTTCTGATATTAATGCAAAAGGATATGATAAACCGATGCCTATTTTCAAGCCAATACTACGTGTAGATAATTCAAAAGTAAGATTGAAAAAGCTAATGTCTATGTCGTCCATGGGGGATTATGGCCGAAGATCATTATTAAAACGGAGTGTTCAGAATGCTCAACTACATATTCATGGTAGAGCAAAAGAAACTGAAGATTTTATGGAGTTTATTAAGCCACTATTCGCTGAAGAGTTTGATCGTGTGAAAAACATCAGCAAGTTAATGAATTCTTCCAGTGACTTCTCAGACTTTCAAAACAGTTTAGCTACTCATGCATTCCGAGTAGATATGCCAACCCATTTATTCATAGTAGAAGGACCGCATGGAATTGGCAAATCTGCTTTGGTTATGACATTAATTGATCGTATTTTGCAAATATCATTGCAAGATCGAACATATAATGTTGCTGTTTTCAACACCAGATTAGTTGTTTATAACGAATCACAACCATTTTCTTCATTCAAAAATATTTTGAATGAAATGCTTTTAAGTTTAGCTCATTTTGGAAAGCGTACTCATGCTGGTAATTCTGATATGTTTGTATCGATGGGATTAAGTTATGTGATTCCATACATTGCTGATGATGTAAAAAATTCGATTCCACTTCTAGCAACTTACGGCTTGGTTGATTCTATACAGATCGAAGTAACAAATAGTAATTCTTCAAGTCAAGATAAATTAATGTTATTAGAAGATTTGTTATATTCGATTACAAGTACTTACATCACATTAACAAATAAACTCATGTTTATTGCATGGTAAGGAAACGAAATTTAAATATAATAAATATTAAAATTAGATTTTTATTATTATAATTTTTTGTATTAGATTTTATTATTATATTGTAGGTATATTTATATTGATTGTATGTTGTATTGCAGGGATGATCTACAACATGCTGATTATGCATCACTAAAACTAATGCGTAGATTTTGTGATAATTGCTGTGGTTTGGTTATTCTCAGTACTTACAGTCATGGTAGTTCAAGACATGGTTCACTTGGAAGTGTTGGTAATGTTGACAAATACATCATAATAGATGAGATAAGAAACTGCAATCATTACCTTAAGATTAATCTAAGTCCATTAGAATCTGATGCTACATTGAAACTAGTAAAGGACTTGATGACTGTTGAAGCACATAAAAATTTATGTCAATATTTTTTAAGTCATATTCAAGAAAGCAGTGGTAAGTCTAATAAATATTTAATTAATATTCTAAAATTAAAATGGTGAAAATTTCTGAATTAGTATCAAATCAAAATGACTTATGAATATTTTATTTTAACAATTGTATTTATATTTTAGGTGGAAATCCTTTGTATATTTACGAATTAACAAAAGCTATGGTTCAAAAAGTACGACAACAATCTCAAGGGGATGATTTATTTAATATGCAAAAGTTTTTACAAGAAGTGAAATTAAATCGTATTGAAGAAGTTATTTGTTATCGTTTCGATCAATTAGATTCATCATCACGATTAGTTCTAAAAGTTGCATCATTAGCAAGTGCGAATGGATCATCATTTACTATCCCAATGTTATTATTTATGCTTGATAAGTCGAATTTATCTGATGGAGATAATATTAATCCGATTGAAGTTATTCGAAAATTATTAATAAAACAAGAATTTATTCAAGTTGCAAATTTTAAAAATATATTTTTTGGATTTGATAAAATGTCTGATGATGAAATCATGACATTAGGACTTGATTTCAAGATTTATCTTGAGAAAATGACAATCTTCGATTTGATGTTAAATGACCAAAAGACTGTTTTGCATCAACGAGCAGCAATGTATTTGAATGAACAAATTGAAAACCATAATAATAATAATAAAGAAAATGTTATTATTATAAATGATGAGCATGGCATCCTTTTACGCGAGGAGGGGTATCATTGGAGTCATTGCAGTCAATGGGATAAAGCAATGGTGTGTTATTATAAAGCTGCGATGATACTTGATAAAATTGGAGCTTATATGGAATGCTATCAACTGCTATCAACAGGTTATAAGATGTATTATAATTTAAAACGACAAGCAGGATTTTATGAAAAAAATATAATTACAAATGATATTATTAATGAAGATGAAGAAAATAGAAATAGAAATATTTTCTTAAATAATATAATATTAAATGATAAAATTGATGATAATCAAGATATTCTCATTACAACAAATAATATTATTCCAACTGTACATCATTCCTATACAAATATTCAAAGTGAAGATTTAAATAAAATATTTTTAAATGATTCTAATTTATTAGAAACAACATTAAATTTATTATTACGATTAGGACAAACTGGATTTACAATTATGGCATCTGAATCATCTTCATCATCAAAATCAAATAATAAATATGCTAAAACTGCTAAGATTTATGATGAAGCATTACATTTAATATCAATCGTATGGGATAATTCTGAATTTTCAAATGAATTTTCTATTAAAAATTCTGTTGATACAACTGTAAAGAAAGTTGGTTTGAATGATATAACAATAGTATTCCCTATTTTAGCAGGTATTGCTGCATTATATCGTAATAATAAGTTACAAGATGATAAAAAACGTTCTAAACAATTACATATTATTGAGTTATTTCTTAAATTTTCTCAACAATATATACCATGTAAATCACATTATTTAGTTGGAATGTGTTTAAAAAGAAATTTTTTAGCTGAAGAAAATGATATAATTAATAGTATATTATTAGCAAATGAAATATTTGATCAATATGATTATAATTTACATTCAACAAAATTAGTAACAATTTATGGTAATGATCGAATACCATATACATTAGCATGTAATTTACAAACATTAATATTAGTTGGTGATTTAATGAAATCAATATTATATATGAGATATTTATCAGAATTATTACCAAAAATAACTCATTTGCATTCAATGGCTATCTTAACATTTCCTGTTTTATCAGTCATGACTTATATGTGTTCTTATGAATTATCATATAATATGATGTTATTATATAGTAATTATGAATTATCAAAAGGTGGATTTAGTTTCTTCCATTCAACAAATCCAATTTATGTGGAATGGATTAAATTAAGATGTGCATTTGAAAAAATGCATATTATGGATGATTTGACTCAAATTGATCATATGATTAGTAGCTCTATTTCATATAATAATAGTAATAATAGTAAAAGTAATGATAATAATGACAATAATGATAAAAATAATAATGACAATAATAATAATAATAATATTTGTAATTATAATAATAATAAACGAGCGATTAGTATTAGTATTAATGTGAATATTGATGAAGAATTGAAAATATTATCTCAATGTTCAGAAATCGAAGAAAATATTATTCAGAAAAAATATTTACCTAATGATATCACATCAACTGCACGCTCAGTCTTATATGATTCAATGGATCAATTCGGATTAGGTGTAGAATTCGTTTGTGCTGATTTATTATTTTTAAAAGCAAAATATTTTTTTTCTTCATTATTATTAAAATATGATAATTTTACTACTAATAATAATAATAATAATAATAATAATAATAATAATAATAATAATGATAATAATAACAATAATAATAATAATAATAATAATAATGATAGATTAATCATCCATAATTTAATTAATGATACTAATAAATATTTTGATATTGGATTGGAGTATTTGAATTATGCGATATTATGTCAAAAAGAAGATGTTTGTAAAAGTATGTATTCTCATTCATGTTGTTTGGTTCTGAAAGCTCAATTATTATTTATGAAATCGAAATTTATTAAAAAATGTGAATCATTAGGATTATTTGATATGAAATGGAATGTTAGTATGGATTCTATCGATACAATTGATCTTCATTTGAATCGTGATAATAATAACTGTAAAGATGATAGTAATAATAATAATAATAATGATAATGATAATAATTCATCGGTGTCTCCGGTTCCTTTTCCTGCTCTGACATCATTAGAGAGTATTTCTAATATAAATGACCAAATGAAGGTTTGTTTGTCTGATGTGGTGTATCTTGGCAGGACTTATTCATATGATATGTTATTGCTTGTCGCTGGATCACATTTCCAATCTTTGCAAATTGACTTGGTATATGGCGAGCAATTACAAAATGAAGTTTTAAATAAAATGATCGCAAAGAATGGTATTCCCATGTTCAAAGTATGTATACCAACACTATCATTGATACTACCTACTGTAAAACACCTGGACTTAATCAAAAATCTTGAATAATAAAATTAATACAAAAATAAGAATTTTAAAACAATGATTTTTGTATGAAATGTAAATAATAATAATGATAATAATAATAACAATAATAATAATAATAATAATGATAATGATAATAATAACAATAATAATAATAATAATAATAACAATAATAATAATAATAATAAGAGTGTATACGAGTGATTGTAAGAGGTTTTCTCATGTATTTCTTCTGCCTGTTTCATCATTTTGATTGATTGTAATAAATGATGTTAGTCCAATATGAAGATAATAATCGTGGCTGTCAATTGTTAAAATGAATTATAATATGAGATTTGTACTAATACCTGTACATAACATGCCTAGGTTTACATACAGTCAAAAATATATCAGCAATAAAAAGTGAAACCGTCGACTCATAAGTTTTGGAACATCACATTTTAATTGCATGATTTACAGCAGCTGCAGACAAGTTGATTGTACCCCCAACAGTTTATTTTTTTGTTTTTATTGTCAATATATTGTTTCTACCGTGTACACACGTACACCCGGTGCACACAAACCTGTTCACCTGTTTTCCTTGTATATATTCCTGCTGGTCTCTAGTATCGATGATTCACTTATAATGTACAAAAATATATTATTTCATATAAATAATAGACATTTTAGCTACATTTTAAATAAATGAAAATAAATAATCAATAATATATATATATCAATATTGAATTATCAATTACTCGTGCATTTTAATGATTTGATGAACTATATTTTATATTCTTGAAAGAATTTCTATTCATCGCCATAATACGGTAACATAATACGGTACTTTTCGAATATAATTGGAATGAAAGGAATCTTGTTTAATTTCAATAATATAATTATTTTTATCAAATCAAACATGATATGCTTCGTTCTATCTAATCATAATTATGAGTATAAAATATTGTTCTAAGAATAATTAATTTCTACTGATTATGATATGTAAATAAATAAATAAAAATAAATAAATAATTGTTATATTATTTTTTCCCTTTTTATTCTAAGAATTATAGTATAATAATAGTTAATTAAAGAAATCAATTGCTAAAAAGTTAATAAACGATAAACTTCTTTAATAATTTATTAATTTACTCCTTTACAAATAGAAGTAATATCATATGAAATTCATATACTTAATAATATTCCAATTGTTTATTTGTTAATTTTAATGATATAATAAAGTAATCATACAAAATAATTCAAATAAAATATTGATAGACAATTTTAATACCTGGTACAACATATTGTTGCTATCATATAAAACAACATATACTATAATACTATCATTGTCATTCAATGTCAAGTCCTCATTGGATCATTAGAACCCATGCCCATGAATGGATCCTATGAATGGATCACCATAAAATTGAGAAAAAATATTAATATAATTATTATGAAATTATTATCTTCCATTCAAATCATCCACTATACTCATACTCATAACGAATAATTAGTGAATCTATTATTAAAAGAATATATATATTTTTTTGAATGAATTTATTTTATGTAATTTCAACTAAGCATCATACACATTTCATTATCATTGCATAATCGATATTATAAATCGATATTATAGATCAATATTATATATCATTTTGTACTACTTTCAATTTTTTTCCTCATTTTTTCAGAAAATAATTTGCCATTATTTTCAGCAATTTTAACACTTTTGTAAAATTCATTATGAATATTATTATTGTAATTATTATTTATATTTTTATTACTTAACGTTACTGTTTCATTATCTTTATTATCATTAAAATGTTCATTTAATGGGTTAAATTCTTCAATGTTGTCAATTTCATCATTATTAGTTTCACAAATAATTTTATCAGAACTTTTTACCGTTTTTATATAGTTGATGGAAGGTTTATTAACTTTTTTACTATCTGCTAATTTTTCATCTAAATCAATATATCCGTTCTTTAAATTCATACTTAAATCATCAGATTTATTAATTTTATTTTTTACAAATAAATGAGTTGTTTGGTAATTACTATTATTATTAAGACTATTATTATCAGATGAAGTTGAATTTAAGTTTGTGATTGTTTCATAATCCAGATTTACATTTTGGTCTGAAGGAATGATGGAATTATAAAATACTTTCATTGCAACTGACCCTTTGGTAGATCCATTTAAAGGAGTAAATTCATCTTCAACAGCAAAATTGTTTTTGTCAGTGGAGCTTTTCATTCAAACTTAATTAGATTAAGTACTCTCAATTTTATTCTTTGGTTGAAAAATATACTGTAATAGCTTGAAATATATGCTGACTGGGATAGTTTTTCGAAGAAGAAATGATCAATTTATATTAATTCATCTAAATCATTCATTTTACAGTTTTACAATATGTAGTATTGGTATATATATACCAACAGTAAAATCCATTAAAAATAAAGATTACTTGTAAATTACAGTAAACTAAATGGCAATAAATATCCAATGTAAAGTATACAGTATATAATAAAAAAAATTGATAAAAAAAATTATTGTTTGTCGCAATTATCATGCTACTTTTTGTTGCTGATCTGAAGATCTGATGATTGATGCAAAAATTCAATCTTTTATTAAATTTTAAAACAATAATTTATATACCCAAGGGAATCTGTTCTGAGTCTTTTTGTGTTAAGATATTATAAGTAATAATACCAACTTTTACCCACCTTTAACTTTACCCCCTCCACCCAAAACCAGATATTCATTTATTCATTTATTCATTCATTCATTCATTCATAAATAATAATTATACTGGAATATTACTGCTTATGCTGATTCTAAATACATACTGCTGTCCCTGCTGCATTGTACCAATGCTACGTCCAAAATCTCTCTTTTTTCTTTTTTTTTTGAATAGTGATTGAGTCGAAGAAGCTAGTGCTTAAGATGGCTCTCTGTTATGTTTTCTGGCTTGTTCCTCTTGTTTAGTTGAACTGGTTTGATTTGCTCAGTTAATTCCTATTAATTCATTCATTCATTCAATATTGCATAAGTTACGGCATCATATATCATATATAATAACTTAACCATATAACAGATAAAATAGAGCCAATATATCTTTTTATTTATTCGGTTTTTCTGAGTATTAACTTTATTTTTATTATTGGTAAGTTGCAGTAATAATAAAAGTACTACAGTAGACAGTAGAGTTCTATTGATGATTGAATAATTTTATAAAATATATTGAGCTACCAGTAACTTATTTAATATCCCCAGAGAGCATTTTAAAAACTCCCAAGTAAGAAGCTCAAAGTTATTATCTATTCTCTGCCAAAACCAAAAACTATGTTTTGTCCAACGCACCCAGAAGAATGGATCAAAAAGCCCAGATACCTTTTATTTTGTTGCAATAGATTGGAGATTGGCAATGTTTATCGTAAATGCCCGCATGATCATCAAGCTATTTGGAGTATACAGAGATCCACACCTTACTCTAATAGCGCCACGAATTGGACTGATAATAAGGGAAACATATTATTTCATTTCAATCCGAGACCAGAAGAGAATCAAATTATAATGAATAGCAAACGTTTTATGGCAGATGATTGGGGTGGCGAGGAACGAATTACGTTACCGGAAGGAAATTTGGATGTAACTATTACTCTTGATAAAAACGGATTCGAGGTTAAATCGAAACAGGATAGCTTATTTTTGTTCAAACATCGTTTTACTTGGGATATTAATCAATTGAGTACTTACTCTCCTAGTTTATGGATAGTGACCAAGATCAAATGACGAAATTATGTCGTAATCTACAATGAGTTGCTCTTTTTCTTTTTGTTATTATATATTAGACCAATATTATAGTTCAGATATTTTGTACCAAAATAATCTTACTGAATTTGAATTGAATTTTTTTTTAAATAATCTTTTGCAGGAAAGATTTAAATAAAATCTTTTCAATCTTTTGAATAATCCCGAAAGTCAAGTTTTATTTGTTGAAAATGTAATTAATTTTTTTAAATCGAGTTTAAGCAGGAATAAGATGTTTAAATATTCTTTCCACTTTATATTTAGAAGATCATTACCTAACATGGTATTTGTGGGAAATGTTTTCTTAATTATACTTATAATATACTAGTTATACACAAATAATGATACATGTTGTGATGTATCAAGAATGTAAATCTATAAAATATCAATAGGAAGTGCTAATTTTCGTTAAATATCATATTTGTTCTGTGTTGTGATAGTGAAATGATACATGAATTGATTTATGTAAGTTCATTCATATTAACTAAAAATTGTATGGAATATTTATGATAAATTGGGCATACTTCATATGTTTTTTTATAACATTTATATTTATTATCTGCAAAGAATTATTACTGTTGAAGATGTTTCTCATAGCAATGATTTAAAAATATAAATAATAAAGAAGGAAAACAATAATTTTATGATAATAATTATGCACATGACACTGACAAAATATACTTTAACAGGAACCAAATTATTGTAAGTCTTATTATTCTACACTTACAAGAATCAAACTATAATTGAAGGAGAGTTTTAATTAAGTTTAATTAACTTAAATTTTATACAAGCTTTTATTGATGATGTATTGTTTATTGTTTATTGTGATTTCAATAGACATCATGCAAACAAATATCATGACAACGTTTAGCGTTGGAGCGAAACGAACGATCGCATTAGATCATGTTTACATAGTGTTGGTATATATATGTCAATATGAACTTAGAGTAGAAATAAATTGTTGAAGTAATGTTAGATTATGTTACTTCTGTCACAAGTAGCGTTGTACATTCATAATTGTGATATAATATTAGTATTCCATACATGAATGATGAGATAAAATATTATTTTATTGAAATTAAAAAAAGATATATTTATCTATTCTTAAAACTTATCAATTTATCAATTTTATTTCTTTAATGTAAATTAGCTGTTCGGTAATAACGACTATTATTATCAGATGATGTTGAATTTAAGTTTGAGATTGTTTAATAATCAAAGGAATACAACTTTAGATCCAGTTTAAGGTATGACTTCACCTTATTTTGTCAACGGAGTTATTCATTCAATGTGCTGCAGTATTGATATATTATTCCTGGGTTGAACAATATGATAAAAGTTGGAATATATGTTGATTGGGATAGTTTCTCCAAAGAGTAAAAGCCTAGAGAAAATGCATTAAAAAATATTACTTGTTAACTAAACGGTTCAATAATATGTAAAAACAACACGTTGATAAAATTATTTTTCGTTTGAAATTTTTAATTTTATTTTTGCTGGAAAAATTCATGGGACAATTAATTCATAGATTGATTCATTCAAACCTCGTGATTAAAAAACATATAAACAAGTTATAAAAAACTAGGGAATATCTTTTTGGTTTGGTAATTGTGTGATCTGATGTTGATTAAAGCTTATTAGTACAATAAATACCTCAATAGAACACTGCTATACACTGTGAAAAGTCTTCCGTAACTGCTTATGTCTGTGCTGAAAGATATGCTTAATCATAGGCAGTAGAAGGTACCCCACGAACGGCATGCGCGGCAGGAAATCGAGTTCGTCAGTCAACTCAACCACACCATCCAGCTTATCGATGAGTGTTCGCGTGTGCTTCCAGTGCTTTTGTAGCAATGTGGTTGACTTTTCTTAGAAAGCTTTCCTGTCGATAATTCGATCCAATCGCAGCCAGTGCAAATCAATGGGTATTAATCCAAAAAGCAACAAGACACTCACAAATAAGGTCTGACCAAAGGGTATAATCTCTTCGGAGTCTTTGATGGATGATCTATTGGCAGGGTATGTCATTCTAATATAAGGCATCAATTCTTTGTTGATGTTCGGCATGCTCACAATGTGATCCCATAACTCTCTCCTGTCCACCAAAAAGTTGCTGCTAATTTGAAACGAAAATGTTTTCTTGGACTCTCCCAACATGATGTGAAATCCAAAAGAAACGTGAAATGGTTTAGAAGGAAAATTACCGGACGGCGTATCCGGGTATTTTATAATTGTTATTGCCCTTTTACAATTTCGATTATGATGGGTGTTTCAGCCCCCCCCAACACCTATATATATACGGTATATATATAAATAAAATAATATAAAAAAGAAAAAAAGTCATTATTATTATTTTATTATACATTCAATTCATTGTGCAGCAACTCAATTGTGCTACCAGCATTGGTAGTTGAATTGGAGATGCGAAGCATCTATAGTATTTGATCGCATTTTTGAGATTTGAGATATATAAAAGATAAAAGAGGAACAAAAAAATATAATCCATCGCACCTGAAATAATGTATAGCAATAGAAGCAGCTTATTTTCTTATTTTCTTATTTTATTACGAGAATATAGTGAGGAAATACTGTAAATAAAACAATGTTCCTACTCAACATAATACTGTTCTATATAATCACTTTGAGTATGATAAATAAAGTTTATTTACTTAAACATCTATATTTAAAGAGATACCAGTATGTCACCAAATTTTCATATCATTTTATGCAATGTGCTAGAGCGACTTCACTCAGCAATAATATTCAACCATATATGAGTCGTAAAAATTTAAGGATAATCAACTTCTGTTCAACGAAAGACATGATGGATAAAGTCTCTGATACAGCAATGCTAAATGATTTAAAAAATATTTTGAATTCAGATTTGAATAGTTATGATATAAATTCGGTGTATAGAATTACTAAGGAATATTTGATTAGTAATGAATTAATTTTTGATGAAATTGAATATTGCTTGCGAATAATGTTATGTGAAGTTGCACAAATAAATTACCGAATGTCAGAATTTTATAAAAATGCAAATTTAAAGCTTACCAAATCTCAGATTGATAGGTTTATTGGGCATTGTGAAAAGCGATTAAATCATGTTCCGTTACAGTATATAATTGGAAACTGGGAATTCTTTGGATTGACATTCGATTGTAAAGCTCCTATATTAATTCCTCGTCCAGAAACTGAAGAATTAATTTCATTAATATTAGAGCAAAGTAATTATGATGGAATAAATAAAAACATAAAAGAAAAAATCGAAAATAATAGAACACAATCAACAATAAGAATATTGGATATAGGCACTGGTACTGGGGTAATTGGTATAACTTTACTAACTCAAATCCCTAATTCTATTTGTTATGCGATTGATATAAATCCTGATGCAATTAATCTTGCAAATAAAAATGCGGAGAAAAATCTGGGATCAAATTATAGTTCACGTTACATAGCTATTCCTATTAGCTTTGAAAATTATATTATAGATTATCAGGAAAAACATTCTGATTTCTTTGATATTATTGTTAGTAACCCACCTTATATTCCTTCAAATGAAATATTAACATTACAACCAGAAGTCAGGAAATATGAAGATCGAATAGCTTTGGATGGAGGTGAAGATGGGATGGATATTATCAAAAATATTATTCTTAATTATTCATCATTTATGAAAATAAATGGACAACAGGAACTTTGGATGGAAGTTGCTCGTGAGCATCCTGTTCAAATCAGACAATGGGTATTAGACAATAAGAATAATATATCAGATAAAACAGTTGAAATATTTGATGATATAACTTCAAATCCAAGATTTGTTAGAATAAAACGTCAATCTGTTGTTAAATGATTGTATTATGGTTCTAATATATTTTAATCTTGATTAATATATTTTTTAATTACTACCGAATTAATCTTGAACAGAACATAAGACTATTACACGACATGAAACTAAAATTATTAAACAAAATTTTATGTCATTCACGACTTCTTTTCCATAAATTAACTAATCCAGATTTTAAAATCCAGATTTTAAAAAATATTATCGTCATCATAATGGAAGGTTTAAGAATTTTTTAATACAATTTAATTGGCATAGCTTGTTATTATATAGTTAATCAGATAATTAAAATGAATTTATTTACATGTTATATTAAATTATTTATTTATTTATTTACTATTATTATTGATTATTTAATAGTTTTCATCATAAGCGAATCCATTTCCACCTTGTACTCCAACCGGGATGTTACCGCTGATCGGGTAATGTACGGCATTATTGTACATTAACTGTTGAGGTTGTGAGGATGCATTGCTATTATTAGGATATGGTTTGCTCTTATACTTTGTATGGTTGTTACCCATCCCAAAGAGTTCACATTTGAACCTGGGAAAGAATACAGTTGAATAAATAAATATATCATTAGTAGCTAGGCATTGTCTAACATTAGTTACCTTGAGTCATCACATTGTCCATTGAAATTTTTACTTATCAGAGCGAAATATGCCTGAGCGGTAAGTAAACTGTCACTTCCAGCTTGATGCATTGGTCCAATTCGTTCAATTTGTAGAGCATCTGCTAACGTACTGAGACCGCCATGCATTCCTTCGACTGCGGTCATCATGTACTGAAATAATGAATATAATTATTTAAATTATCTGTGAATAATAGCCTTAACAAATCGCTTTACCTTCACATCATATATGCAAGGGAAATATGTCATAAGAAGATCCAAAAATGCTGATTCATCCATTGGGAGCTCTGTGCAAGTGAGCGTTTTCAACAGATAACCAAAATCATAGCTGGAATGAAATGATATCCATCGAATGTCATCGTTTAAAACAAGGCCGGACATCATCATTAATTCACCAAAGTATAAAACATCGATTCCATACTGTTCAAACATGTCAAAGTCTATTCCAGAAGTTTTGAGTAACTCAATACTATCTTGAGCAAACATATCTCCACTAAATTTAATAAAAACATCATACAATACAAGTATTTATCAGACTGTAATGGTGACAATACTTACGACAAAGAGAATTTAAAATTAAATTGCCAACAAGTGCATCCTTCGGCCCAATTTCCCTCGCCATCAGTGAAAGAAAGACCAAGCTGTATGAGTTTCAACAAATCCACATTGCAACGAAGTGTCTGATGAACAAAATAATCCAATAAGCTACAGTAAAATCGCAGATATTGTGTAAATATAAACCTGATATTGCAAATCACCAAATTCTCCAACTGGACGAGCAACAACACCAGGAAATTCAGTATCCTTTGATAAAAGAGTGAAGTTGAACATGTTATATTAGTATGATTTATGAAGTATAACAGTACAACATTATTATTACTAACCATAGCAATATATGGATATTTTTCAATTATATCCCTTATTATTTCCATTTCCTGTTCGAGATTTGATGCCCATACATCCCTAATTTCAATCATCTTCCCATCTGTAGTTGGAAAAAAACCTGAACTGCTCTGAGATGATTCATGTGAATTCTCCTTGAACTGAGAATCAGCTTCATTTTTCATTTCTCATATAAAATTTGGATTCAGTCAACTAGCCTCAATTGTAATTATTTAATACATATTTGCATGAGAAGATAGTAGTTGGAAATATTTTTTATGAAACACGTGGAGTAGCCGGTTACCGGTATTTGGCCACTCCTTGAACTGTGCACCGGAATTATTAGCTACTAAGTTATATATAAAAAAATTGCCCACAAATATTTATTTTATTTTTGTTGTTGCTGCTGTAAAATTTTTGTATTCCCTGGTTTCACTAAAATATTAGATTCAAGAGTGTTAAAAAATCGATTGAGATTCAGATTGTAAAATATAACTGAAAAATAAATAAATAACAATTTTTTCACGATATTCTTTTGCTTTTGCATTTGGTTAAATTTATTATAATTTCAATCGATTTATAGAATTATATTGCGATGGATCCGTGGATCGAAACTTACGATGAATCAACAAACATGTATTATTACTATAACACCGTAACTCAAGAGACTTCGTGGGAAAAACCTCAACAACAGACACATCAACCTGTAGATGAATTGATTTATCCAGTAGATAGCAACATACAAATACAAAATTGGGTTCCTGCTTATGATGAAACATCAGGTTTAACTTACTATGTAAATAGTGTCACGGGAGAGACGAGTTGGACAGATCCAGCTGCGACAACTGACATTGATTTAAGTAATCCAATATACGGAGAGGAGTTAAATTATGTTGCATCAGTTGATATCAATGGAAATGGAGCAAATGACATCATTGAAGAAGAGCATTGGACACAATTATACGATGAATCTTCCCAGAGATATTACTATTACAATAATCAAACTAACGAGACATCTTGGGACCCACCTACAACAATTAAAAATCTTCCTAGTAATGTTGATTCACAACTATTAGAATTAAAATCAAATTGGATCCAACAAGTTGATCCAGCAACTGGATTAACTTATTATCAAAATACTATCACAAATGAAACTCAATGGGATCCACCTGTGATGGATGAAGTAGACGGACAGACCGGTCCATCAAATGCTATTGAAGGAAATGACGAATTAAAATCTGAAACAAAGATATCGTTAAGTTTATATGATTCTTATAATCTCAATCTACCTAGTTACACAAATAATGATAATCCAATGCAAAGCAACCATCTGAACGAGCACTCCTTAAATTATGTAGGCGCACCTCCCGAATATTCTTCAAATGTGATGTCTTTATTTAATGAAGATATGAAAATTACACGTAATAATTTAATGGACGATCAACAAAAGATCGAATTAATTAATAATCTCTTAGATGAATGTAATGAATTAAATTATCAAAATCCAGCAAAAATAAGCGAAATACTCATTTCAAGTATCGAAATAAAATTATTATCGAATACTTCATTTTTATTTGATCTGAAAAATCGTCATTTATCTTATTACACAATGATAAGATATGCTGAAGATCATTTTTTATCTGATCGAAGAGATATGAATCAAGACCAAGATATGATAATTGATAAATTATTATCATTCCAACCTGAACCCCTTTCAACACCTCTTCATTCCTTCCCTTCCACTACTATTTCATTAGTATTATCATGTATAAAATGTATTTATTATTTCATAGATTTACAACAATCAAATTCTGCATCTCAACTTGAGTATGTATTAAGATTAATTGAGAAAATAATTGATCGAAATAATAATGTTGATTTATCTGATGAGATTTATTGTCAATTATTTAAAATGGTACATAAAAATCCTTTTGAAGAATCAACAGAACGAGGATGGCAAATGATTATTATATGTTTAGCTTGTTTTTCACCAAACAAATCATTTTTACCATATTTTTTACAATTTTTATTAACAAATTTGGAAATTTCAGATAATAATAATGTGAAAAAATTTATTACACAAGCCATTACAATGTGTTTCAAATCATATCATACAAATAATAGAAAAAGAAAAAATATCCCAACTTTAACTGAAATAAGATCTATTTTACATGGTGAGAAAGTTGAAGTTAATATCATAAAAATTGATCAAACATCATCATTTTTTATGATTGATAGCTTTACTTCAATTAAAGAATTGAAAGAAATGATATGTAATCATTGTTCAATTAATGAAGACAATAAAAATATTTTTGGATTATATTCTATTGCACAACATTATTTTCATCATGATGATGATAATAATAATAACAATAATAATAATAATAACAATAATAATAATAATTTCTCAAATAAAGAAACATCATATTTACCTGAAGAAGAAAGAGTAGTTGATATCATGTCAAACTTTTCTAATATTTTTAATGAAATAAATAATAAATTACAATTATTATTTAAAATTCGATTTTTTTATAAAGTTGATTATTCTCAAGATTCTTCAACAACACAATTATTATTTCATCAAGCAGTTGATAATGTGTTGAATGCTTATTATCCTCATACAATACAAGATGCTGTTATTTTAGCTGCAATCCATTTGCAAAGTTCACTTGGTGATTATTTACCATCTCGTGATAAACCACAAATATCATCCGATCGTAAAGTTAATTTTATGGAAAATAATGATAATAATAGTAATAAATATAATAATAAAAATAAAAATGATAATAATAATAATAATGATCATTCATTCATTAATACAAATAAATATGATAAATATATTTCAAAAGTATTTTTAAATAATGAAAATTGGAATAATATTGAAGTTGACAAAAAAATAATTATTTTACATAAAAAATTAATTGGTATCAATCATTTCGATGCAATGAAAATGTATTTAGTTTATGTTAGTAGTTGGAAATTATATGGTGCAACATTCTTCACAGTGAAAAGGGCTATTCATGGAAATAATAATAATTTATCTGAATTAATTTTAGCAATTTCTATTCATTCACTTGTTTTAATTGATTCAAAAACAAAATATTTTATTGCTGATTATCCTTATTCTGATATACGTACATGGGGTCATTCATTTGATTCTTTTGTTGTTTTTACAGGCCCTAACGCGAGCCCTACTAAATCATATTTTATGACAACAAGAGGGAAAGATATTGTAGAAGTATTAGAATTATATCATACTATTGCAAATAAAAATAAATCTATTAGAAATGTTATTATTGAAGATTCTCATTTTATTAATTTATAATATTTGGTTAAGTCACCTCAAAGTCAAACTTTGGATTATTATATTTAAAATAAAAATGAACAAAAAAATATTTTGTGTGTTTATTAAAAATATTTAATTTAAAAATTTATTGAATTCCATGAATTTATTTTATTTTTGTTATTATAAATCATTCGTCTAGCAGTACAAACCCTTACTGATAAGTTAATTCTCTAATTATTATTTATTAATTATATTCAATAAATATGATAATAGCAGCTAAATGGAAATAATCAGATTAATAATAATAATTAATTACAACGAGCTAAGATATCATATATACCTAACTCGATACATTCTCATCTCAGCACATATCATAAATCATCATATTTATATATCCCAGCAACTATATACTATCATAATTGAAAGAACCTATTTATCTATTTATCAAATGGTATAACAAGTGATGAGATCGAAGAGAAGAACTTAATGATTAATAATATATAAAATAATGTTGTTAAACTGTTGAACTTGAACTTGAGAGAGCAATTTACAATTGATTTATGATTTTAATCAGATTAAATTTTTCATGATTTTAGTTTTTATTTTAATTCTAGAATAATATTATAGTTTCTTAATAGTAATAACAATAATAATAACAATAATAATAATAACAATAATAATAATAATAATAATAATAATAATAATAATAATAATA